>APFE030691044.1:59051-136337 GCA_000404065.3 Pinus taeda | reverse complement strand
AGTATAATAGTATTATTAGGTTTCTTTTGCTTTATATATATGTGTATATATATATATAAAGGAAAAGTTATTTTTGTCATCTTTTGCTGATGTGTTTGCTTGGGATTAATCTGACTTGAAGACATATGATACCAATATAATTGAGCACACTATTCACATTAAGCCTAATCAAAAACATTTCAGACAGAAGTTGAGAAGGCTAAATCCAAAACTGCTACCATCAATTGAGAAGGAGATAAACAGGTTGTACAAATCAAGAATCGTTGTTCCCATCAGATTTTCCGACTGGATCTCTAATTTGGTGGCCGTATGAAAGAAGACAGGTGAGATTCACTTGTACAATGATTTTAGGAATCTCAATAAAGTTTCAGTGAAGAAAACTAAATAACTTCTCAAAAGTGAACTTTCTTCCTCAGGGACTGATTCCATAGGTTTCAGTTTGATTTTATAAAGAAATTCGGATCCCCAAAGAGATTCGACTCTGTTGGCGTCATGTGGAACTTAGATTGCATGAATAAATAACTTACCTTAAGTACAGCGTCAACTATGACTACACCCCCTTTGTAGCTTAATGCAGACTTCAATTCAAGAATTGAAAATAATGAGATTCCCAACCCTCACGAATTTATCAACCTTATCAATGCATTTTCCCATAGCAATTTAACTCAAGACTTAACCACGCCTTGTTACCTAATTGGGTTGTTGGGCATTTCCTCCATTAACCAGCACTCAGGGTTCGATTCAATACTTGGATCTGTTGTATTGATCCACAAAGACGGATTATTGCTTCCTGCACATTTTGGATGACCATAAATTGCTCACGCAGAGTATCACACAATTTCTACACAAAAATTTCGTTTGCTTTCTAGGAAAACTTCCAAACAACGATTCCACAAAAGAAAACCCCAGAATATTTAGTAACAAATGATTTCATCAATATTGCTCAACGCAGAGCAATCCTTTCACAAACAAGTCCACAAGTCAATGCACTCAACAAGATTCAATCCAATATCACATCTATTCAATCTATTAAGTGGGTTTCCAAACATTCTACTGGAATCATATATTCCTATAGTCGTTTACCACCAGAAATATCCAGCCATAACAATTCAGACATTTAGCACCACTCATCATCTATATAGGAACATAGATATTTACTTCACATTGATAGAGATATTCATAGTTCCAACTTCCAAAGCACATAAAACTGTATTTCATTCCATTTTTAATCGACTCACATTCCAGTTTGTAATAACCAGTGTTTCATTTACTGCTCCATGCGTTTGGTTCAAGGATAGCATACTGCATTTTAGAGACGGTCATACAGAATTCTTGGCAATTATATACACTAACGCCCTCTTTCAACCAATAACTAATACATCACTGATACAGGAAGTTTTCTCCTTGAAATCGATCCATAATGATCGAATTTCCAGTTCCATGAATTCAGTTAAATTTACACCTTGGATTTCAACACACATGTTTATCGATTTCAACAAATAATTGCCAGCAAATCTACTACCACAGATTCATCACTTCAATTCTTTATTATGGGTTTCAATCACTCATAAAGACTCAGCTAAGGCGCATGATTTAACACTCTCAAACCATCACCAGCATTCAAAAGCTCACTTATGCAGAATTTAACCATACATAAACCAGCCCATTAAGGAACATAACTCCAATCACACTTTCATAAAAAACTAATATACTTACAAACTGATCTGCTTGACCAAATATTCAATGTTCTTGGCCCTTACAAACTGCTGAAGGCTTACAGCGTTGCTGTTCAAGCCTGCTCTCAATCTCTCTCAACCTCTCACAATCTCAATCCTATTTATATAATTTTAAAAGTAATCTAATTTAATGCTTTATCCCTTCAGTTCCTCAACAAACCCTTAAGTATCTCAACATCCCTAAAAGATAGATTCTCATCCCTAAAACTTAGAAACTAATTCCAACTTAGCTCCCTCATTAATTCTAAATAATCTAGAAACTAATTTCTCTCACACAATTAATTAATCACTCAAAATAATATTAATATTTACATGAAATTTGAATATTTCTTCAAAACATGAAACCCCCTAGCTTAGGTAAAATACAATGTGTTTTTCGGAGATGATGCTCCTGCATCAGACTCCCCATGTAAGAAAATTCATGACCACCTGGTCATAAGTCTGGATATTTCCTCCTGGATCCCAAATTTTATTTTGTAATCTTCCATGCTTGCCAATTGCTTTACTGTTGTCGTTATCTGCTGTTGTCCTCCAGGGTTCCATATTTTGTGCTGTAGTGCTCCACCTGCTCTGCCTTCCAAGTCTGCTACAGTCTTTCTCTGGTTGTCTTTCCTTATTATTGTCGTCTTTCTCTGGGATTCTTTTGTCATCAGTTTTCTGATACTTTCAATCTCTCAGTCTAATAAATCTCTCGGTTGCTGATTTCTAGCTATCTGCTGAGCTAAGACGGCTTGCTCAGTTTGTACTGTCACTCGCTGACTTCTTGCTTCTATGTTTGTTTCTGTTCTGACTGCCACCCGATCATCCATACCCTCTAGTCCTCTGGAACAGAAAACTTCTTCTTCCTTCATTTGACTACTCAACTGAGTCAAATGTTCTGCAACAATACCTGCATTCACAAAACACTTGTTAGAATAAAAATCAAAAGGCATCAGTGCCTTGTCCTCCTTTGCCAGCACTTCAGTATGCTGATTCAATTCCTCTGTGAGACTATCAGTTAGTCCCCTTTCCACATCATCTGTTTGGAAAATCTTCCCCTGTTCTGTGTCTTCCAGCAACTTTTCCTAAACATAGATCCTCTGCTTTTCCAACTCTCTCTTCTGAAGATCTAACTTCAGATACAACTGAACAATTTCACCTGAAGTAGAACTCGGAAATTTTACACAACTTTCCATACCTTCATTTTCTGTTGACCAATCATCACATTCCTTCTCTGAAAGGAATCCTCTACTAGACTTTACCCCAAGAACTTCATTGTCCTTTGTGACAGTTCCATCAGACTGCTCACCATCTACCGCACATCCTGCAAACATACATGAATTGTGAGAAAATTTACAAGGCTTCATAGCCTTACCTGTTTCTCTCATCATTACCTCTTCAGATGCTTCTGAACTATCCCAATAGTTCATGAGATCCTCCTCATTGATCTCTTCACCCAGAATTTCGCCATGTTCCGGGCCACAAATGGAAACATCCATTTTCAACTCAGCCTCTCTGAGTTCTCTACAACTCAACATCTACTCAAGCTTCCTCAGCTCCTCCATCAACTGTATGTTTACCTGCTTTTCTCTTCTTGCATGCAACTTCTACCACTTTACCTTCTTTCTCATAGGCCAACCATGCGTTTGGTTTCTCACATTTTCCTACAACAAGTCCATTAACAATTCAAGTTGAATTGCTATTTCGACTTTCTCCCGCTCGTACTCTTCATCCGTTAACTGTTCACATATGCCACTTACCTTGGCATTTTCCCTCTTCCTTCCTCTGTTGAGGTCTTTTCCAGAACCTCTGAAATGACTATCAGCAGTCATCTTCCCCTCCTTTGTGAATTGCATCCGTTCACGTGTGGACTTCATTTAATCCACTTCTCAATAAACTTTCATATAGAACTTTATTCATCATACTCGTATTTACATAAAACCAACATTCATACAGTCAAAAATCAATTTCAACCTTCAATAAAAACCTTCTCGTCCTCATTCAGAACATAAAAATTTTCAATTGAACAGAACCTTCAAAATAAACATTCCACAGAGCCAGGCTCTGATACCAAAATTGACGCAGAGTAATCCCTGCAAACCCAGAATCACGCTATTTCTAATGCATATAAAATACATCTCAGCAAAACTACGAATCCTGGCAATTTAACAAACATTTTTACACACCAATAGTGACACGCATCTATTATAAGCCGCCACACAAACATGTCACTAACTGTCGACACTGTAATTAAATCCACGCAGAGTATTCCTTTCTCAGGCTTGTTCCTTTAATCAAAACCTTTTACACTGGTGTTCAAGTCATCTTTGACTTCCATTTGAAACACCACCGTTCGATTTTCTCTATTTAATCCCCTCTTATAACACTCCTTTTTTATTACGTACTTCTCATACATAAGGAGCATTTTGCAGACAGCGTTATCATAACCATGATTCCAAGTTTGGATTCAATGGGCAGAAGGTCAACAAAAATGGTTTCCACAGCAATTGTAAATAACAGAGATGCCGGACTACCATGATTTGGTCAAAATTTAACCTAATCTTCTTCAGTGATCGAGCTGGGCGTTTTCACCTGGGAAATCCCTTGCTTTCAAGGGTTGGGTTCCAGATTTAACAAAGAAAACTAAATAACTGCTCAAAAGTGAACTTTCTTCCTCAGGGACTGATTCCATAGGTTTTAGTTTGATTTTATAAAGAAATTGGGATCCCCAAAGAGATTCGACTCTGTTGGCGTCATGTGGAACTTAGATTGCATGAATAAATCACTTACCTTAAGTACAGCGTCAACTATGACTACACCCCCTTTGTAGCTTAATGCAGACTTCAATTCAAGAATTGAAAATAATGAGATTCCCAACCCTCACGAATTTATCAACCTTATCAATGTATTTTCCCACAGTAATTTAACTCAAGACTTAACCACGCCTTGTTACATAATTGGGTTGTTGGGCATTTCCTCCATTAACTAGCACTCAGGGTTCGATTCAATACTTGGATCTATTGTATTGATCCACACAAGATGGATTATTGCTTCCTGCACATTCTGGATGACCATAAATTGCTCACGCAGAGTATCACACAATTTCTGCACAGAAATTTCGTTTGCTTTCTAGGCAAACTTCCAAACAACGATTCCACAAAAGAAAACCCCAGAATATTTAGTAACAAATGATTTCATCAATATTGCTCAATGCAGAGAAATCCTCTCACAAACAAGTCCACAAGTCAATGCACTCAACAGGATTCAATCCAATATCACATCTATTCAATCTATTAAGTGGGTTTCCAAACATTCTACTAGAATCATATATTCCTATAGTCGTTTACCACCAGAAATATCCAGCCATAACAATTCAAACATTTAGCACCATTCATCATCTATATAGGAACATAGATATTTACTTCGCATTGACAGAGATATTCACAGTTCCAACTTCCAAAGCACATAAAACTGTATTACATTCCATTTTTAATTGACTCACATTACAGTTTGTAATAACCAGTGTTTCATTTACTACTCCATGCGTTTGGTTCAAGGATAGCGTACTGCATTTCAGAGATGGTCATACAGAATTCTTGGCAATTATATACACTAACGCCCTCTTTCAACCAATAACTAATACATCACTGATACAGGAAGTTTTCTCCTTGAAATCGATCTATAATGATCGAATTTCCAGTTCCATGATTTCAGTTAAATTTACACCTTGGATTTCAACACACATGTTTATCGATTTCAACAAATAATTGCCAACAAATCTACTACCACAGATTCATCACTTCAATTCTTTATTATGGGTTTCAATCACTCATAAGGACTCAGCTAAGGCACATGATTTAACACTCTCAAACCATAACCAGCATTCAAAAGCTCACTTATGCAGAATTTAACCATACATAAACCAGCCCATTAAGGCACATAACTCCAATCACACTTTCATAAAAAATTTATATACTTACAAACTAATCTGCTTGACCAAATATTCAACGTTCTTGGCCCTTACAAACTACTGAAGGCTTACAGCGTTGTTGTTCAAGCCTGCTCTCAATCTCTCTCAACCTCTCACAATCTCAGTCCTATTTATACAATTTTAAAAGTAATCTAATTTAATGCTTTATCCCTTCAGTTCCTCAACAAACCCTTAAGTATCTCAACATCCCTAAAAGATAGATTCTCATCCCTAAAAATTAGAAACTAATTCCAACTTAGCTCCCTCATTAATTCTAAATAATCTAGAAACTAATTTCTCTCACACAATTAATTAATCACTCAAAATAATATTAATATTTACATGAAATTTCAATATTTCTTCAAAACATGAAACCCCCTAGCTTAGGTAAAATACAATGTGTTTTTCGGAGATGATGCTCCTGCATCAAGAACGCAGGTGCCACATTTCAATGGGTAATGGACTTGGCTTTCGAAAATGAGAAGGATGTCTTTTTTATTGTGTACCTTGAATGATCTGACCGTGTTTTCCAAATCAGATGAACAACACATGTATCATTTGAAAATTGTCTTTCAAAAGTGCAGAAAATATGGTGTGTCGCTGAATCCAAAGAAGAGCTTATTTGCCATGGATGAGGGCAAATTACTTGGGCACATTATCTCAAAAGATGGCCTTCGTATTGATCTAGCATGTGTAGAAGCAATTCAGCAAATTGACTTGCCCTGAAACAAGAAGGAGATCCAATCTTTTAATGGTAAGATGATTTTTTTATGCCGCTTTGTTCCTAATCTTGCTGAACACCTAAGAGAGATTACAAACATGCTTAAGAAGGACAGCCAAGTGAAGTGGAGAGAAGAGGCTGTAAAATATTTCAACTTAGTCAAATTAGCTTGTTCTTAAGCTCTGATTCTAATCAACCTGGACTACACTCAGGATTTTATATTGTTTTCCTCTGCTTCGGAGCATACAATGGCAGCTGTATTAATGCAGAAAAGAGATGAGTATGAAAGACCAATTGATTTCTTCAGCCAAACTATAAGAGATGTGGCCTTGAAGTACAACATCATTGAAAAGCAAGCCCTTGCACTTGTGAAAGCATTGAAAGATTTTCGGGTATATATATTGCATTCTCATACTTTGGCTTATGTTCCTAACGCTACGGTCAAGGATGTTTTAATGCAGATAGATCCAGAAGGAAGACGAGGCAAGTGGATTGCAGATTTGTTAGAGTACGATGTGGAGATAAATCCCACCAAGCTGGTTAAAGGACAGGGATTGCAAAGTTAATGGCTGAATCAAACTTGCACGCCTTAGACATAAATCTGATTGCTGCTATGTCCAATCAGAATGAGGAAGGTTCGTCAATTCAGGTATCTGAAATGTTTGTTCTTTCCCGTGGTATTCATATATCATATATGTCTTACAGAATTTGTCACCACCACCTGGCATGACTAGAAACAAAAGTAGAACTCTCAAATTAAAGGTTGTTATGTTTTTCATTCTAAATTCTGCACTTTATTAGAAAGATCCTGGTGGCATTCTGTTGAATTGTTTGGTGGAAGAAGAAGCAAAGCAGGTCATGGAGGATTTCCACAAAGGGGATTGTGGAAGTCACCTTTTTTGGAAAACAACGGCAAATGAAATTCTGAGAGCTGGGTACTAGTGGCTGACATTGTTTGCTGATGTATATAAGGTTGTCAAGAGTTGTCATAAATGTCAAATTTTTGAAGGAAGGCAGAAATTACAGCCTTTGCCGCTTAAACCCATTGAGGTGAGTGCCCCTTTTTAGCAGTGAGGGTTGGATTTCATTGGTGAAATTAATCTCGCTTCTTCCGGTCAGGATCGATGGATTATCATGGCAACAAATTATTTCACGAAATGGATCGAAGCAATTCCCACTAGACAAGCTACAGATGCGGTAATTATTTCATTCCTTGAGAATAACATCTTGTCTTGTTTTGGTTGCCCGAATAAGTTAATCATTGACAATGCAATAGCTTTCAAATCAAAGAGGATGATTGATTTTTGTAACAAGTATAAAATCATTTTGGGTCACTCAACTGCCTATCATCCAGAAGGCAATGGTTTGGTGGACTCTTCTAATAAATATTTAGTCAACCTCATCAAGAACTTGCTGGAAATTAACAAGAAGAGTTGGCATAAGAAGTTGGTCAATGCACTTTGGGCAGATTAGGTCAGCCAAAAGAAATACATTGGTATGTCTCCCTTTGAGCTTGTTTATGGAGTTGATACAGTGTTTCCTACTTCTCCAGTAGCTGCGGTAATCAAAATTCTTCAGGAGGCCCACAGTGAGGAAGATCCTATGCAGAGAAGACTAAATCAAATGGTCCATTTGCAGCAAACAAGAGAAGAGGTCTTCCAAAACACATCCAAGTTGCAGGAGAAGATTAAGAAAATCTATAACAAAAAAGCAAAGGCGGACAAATTCCAATTGGAGCAAGTGGTGCTGAAATGGGATGCAAGGAATGAGGAAAAGGGTAAGCACGGTAAGTTCGAAAATCTCTAGAAATGTCCCTTCAAAATCGCCGCATATTGTGGTTAGAATGATTTTCTTTTGAAGGAGATGAACGGAGAAGAATGTCCTGGAGGGCCGGTCAATGGTCGGTTGCTTAATAGGTATCATTTCTAAGTTGTTTCTACTATCTACATTGTCATTGTACATACCATTTTAATTTCAGTTTCATTGCAAGAGTGTGTTGGGATATTTTCTTCAGTCTGGGGCCCGAAGTGAAGGCTATAATTCTGAAGAAAGGTTTCAGTGTTGGGTTTAGTTTGTCGAGTCAAGTTTTTCAGTAATTTTGGCTTCCTAATTGAGTCAGTTTGAGTCAATTTTGAGTCAATAAATGAGTCAAGAGTCTTGTGTTAAAATAATGTACTCCATAGCCCAATGGACGAAGGCACTGTCTAGCTTTCCCAGAGATCTGTTGTTCTTGGCACCTCCAAGGAGCTACCATCCCCATTGGAGCCAATGTTAGAGTCGGTCTTTACATCCCTCCATTAGAGATCATTTCTCTTTATTGCATTTCATTTTTAGGTGTCTCGCTCGCTTCACTAAGTTGCATTCCACTAGGGGCATGCCATAATATAATAGAAGGGTCTTGTTATTCACTACCCCTCATGCCTTGCACTGTTGGCTCAGGTCTGTTCATCAAAATTAAGTTTTTGAGTCACTTACAGTCTTGTTTTAGTCTTTTGATAAGCAAGTGTCATTTCAGTCACTAGGTCTAGGGTTTCACAAATTGTGTCTTCAAGATGTCCAATAATGCCAGCAGGACAGAGGGAGGTTCTTAATAAGTTGTCATTTCAAAGATTGTCATCATCATATGGATGGATTATGACTTTTCTTCAAAACTCTGTTTTGAATAAAATTCAGCATTTCGTGTTTTGTAATAATTTAAAAAAAAAAAATCATTTGTTGAATCCTTCAGGTGCAGCCCTGGTCTCCTTTTCCAAATTCCATGTCAGCTATCCCTACAAAAAATTCCCAAGGATTTCATCATTTTAGTCAAAAAATCAAAAAGGAAATTTAAAAAACAGAGTTGTATTAAAATGTGAAAAAGTGCCAATGTCAAACATTACAAAGATGGGTTTTTAAGAGACAAAAATCAAATCCATGTCTTTATAAAGATAATTCCATGAGGATCAATGTCATTTTTCATGCCAAGATCAAAGGAAGCAATTCAAAGTAAATTGGTTGAGAAAGTGTGCAATTTGGGTGAAGTTGGATGAAACTTGGTCGGCGCGGCGCATAGAGCAGGTGGCGCGACGCACTGGGGAGGCGTGGTGCACTGGGAGAAACCACACAATGTAAATTAACAAAGGTGTGATGCACTCGGACGGCATGACACATACACCTGAAAGCCCGAAATTGCTTTAAATTTCTCCAAATTGCTAATCACTTGCGCAGATTTTCCGGGTAGAGCCTTCTTCTTGATGTTTCATCTAATTTTGTGATAAGCTAGGGTGGTTTATGGATCATAATTGTTGAAAAAACATATCAAACCCTCCTTCTAAAAGCACCTCAAGGAAACTTGCTATCAGGGTTTCAAATTCATTGTTTTGCTACCAAAGTCATTCCTCCATCCCATTTCTCCCTTGTTTTCATCATTCCCTAATTTCCTCCCCCCCCCCCCCCCCCAAGTTCATTAATTATTTCTCCTACATTATCTTTCCCAAATTCTCAAAACCCACACCTTATACCCTACACAACAATTCCTAACCCTATACATCAAATCCCTCAAAACCCTCCTACATTTCCCTAATCCCTATAGTCCCCAAAGTCTCTAATCCCTTACTATTTTCCCCCTTCCTAACAGTCCCTTGTTGCATTTTTTTCCCTTTGGTGGCAGAATTCAACCACATCACAACAGAGCAGTCCAACACAGTTTTATCACCAGCATCCATTTCTCCAAGGCAACAGTTATGTCATTCGGTCATTCATCTGATTATGAAGTAGAGACCCAAAGTGGCTCACCCACGGAGGGACATGCACCCTAGAGGCCTCATAAGGGTGGCAGATATGTTAGAGAAGAACTGTTAGGCCCCTATAATACTAGGGTAACCCCTTATTTTTATTAGTACAACCCACTTATTATATTGATGTACCCATGTAGTGCCCATATTGTTATTATTGTGCCCCATAGAAGCCCACTATTGTTATTATTGTGCCCTTACATTATTATTGTTATGTAGGCTTTGATTATGTTATGACCCCTTAGAATCCTATATATAGAGAGGAGGTATTTTCATTTGAATCATCCAAGAATTATTCTTGAGCTGGTTTCATAACATTTGGTATCAGAGCTTTGGATTCTAGGGTTTCGCTCCTCCAAACAGGTCATCGCGGAATTTTCGCTATAACTTGTTTTCTGTGACGTTTCAGAAGTTGCAAAAAAAACCCATTTGAGAATACATCGCGCTGAATCTTGTATCCGAATTGCAGATCGTTTCGTACTATATTTGTGGAGATATGATCTGAGGAATTTGTTCCTTTTGCAAAATCCTGAATTACATTCAAAACAAGTGACTTGGGGAAAATCGTCATAACTTTCTCTCTGAGCATCAGATTGAAATTTAGTAAGAAGGTACAGAAAGAGGACAGAATGTAGTGTCTTGTATATATATGTTTCAGAGGCAAAGGTCAAAATAGTGACACGTGGCACTTCATACAAGTTCACTCTTCTGAAAAGGTCTATAATCAGGTCACTATGGGAGATTTGGCATAACTATTCATTGGAGAATCCAATTGGGGTCAGACTGGTGGCATTAGAAAGAGTACATAGAGGAATACTAAAGGTCATAGTTTTAGAAATTAAAGATCTGAAATTATAGAGTTACAGTCATTTCAACTTCGAGCTCCTAAAATCAAGAAAAAGCAAGATGAAGAAGTTTGATGGCAAGGATCCGGTAAATTGGATACGTCAGATGGAGCAATATTTTGATCTACATGGTGTACCAATGTGGCAGAAGGTATGTATTGCATCTTCATATTTAGAGCCGGATCAATTTTTAGGGTATAAAGGGCTTTGTTCTCGTAAACGACTTGCTACGTGGTCAATTCTCACAGAGGAAATGATAGCACATTATGAGGATACGAAGAGCAACACCTTCTTTAGAGAAACATCACAATAATTGGAAAGAGTAAAAGGGCTTTGTGACATACTAGAAAGTAAAATTATGGCAACAATGAATTCTACCCCTCACAGCTATGAAGATCGAAGTGTTGTTTCTCCTAGCCTTCCACAACCTACAAGGGTTACACCACAACAATTGGAAGAAAAAAGAGAAAAAGGGCTTTGTTACAATTGTGATAGAAAATGCACTAAAGGTCATAAGTGTGTTGAGAAGAAATTATTTTACATAGAGTATGAAAAGGAGGAAGAAAAGGATCAAGAAACATCAAAAGAAGAGGATATACACCAGGACCCAACCCCAGAGAAAGAAGAAATGAATCAGACATATCTTGTAAAGCATTGGAAAGAATTACCACTCCTCAAACTCTCAAGATAGAAGGACATATCAAGAAGAGAAAGGTGAAAGAAGTGAAAGATCACATCGGAAAAGAAGAAATGAATCCAACCATATGTTTTGATTCATTGGGCGGAATTACCACTCCTCAAACTATCAAGATAGAAGGACATATCAAGAAGAAAAATATTCAAGAAGTGAAAGATCACATCGAGCATCAAGAAATGAATCCAATCATATATTGTAAAGGATTGGAAGAAATTACCACTCCTCAAACTCTAAAGATAGAAGGACATATCAAGAAGAAAAGGGTTCAAGCAGTGAAAGATCACATCGAGCATCAACAACAGGGTCTCCAACATTTAAAGAATAACGCCACTTTGGTGCAAAATCGAATGAAAAATAACAGGTAAATCAACATCGTAGTGACAAATGTTTTGATGTAGGTGATTGGGTATTTTTACTGCTACATCTCAAGCAAGCTATTTATGAGAAGGAAATGTTGGCAATACTACATGCACTTAAAAAATGGTGACCTTACCGAATGGGAAGACAATTCAAGGTAAAAATGGATCATGATAATCTTAAATACTTTTTAGAACAACTATTATCTTTAGAAGAACAAAAAAAATGTATCACAAATATGTTGGGTTATGACTTTGACATCATCTATAGAAAGTAGAAGAAAAATTTTGTTGCAGATGCACTCTCAAGAAAGGATAAGGATGTGGAAGCATTGTTTTGTTCTATTTCTATTATCCAACCAGATTAGATAAACAAAGCAAGGGATGAATGGAAGAAGGACGAAGAATTATGGCCACTTAATGAAAAGTTGCAAAAGATCCCAATTCAAACAATATTGCTAGAAATTGAAGAGGAAGGAAAAGTCATATTGGAACCTGGATCAGTCACAAAAACAAGAACCCGACAGCTACGAAATCAATCAATTCAGAGTATCTCATCAAGTGGAAGAAGTTACCCGCTGAATATTCCACATGGGAGGACAAGAATTTTATACAGAAGCATCAAGAACTACTCAAGTGTTGAGGACAACACCTTTTGAAGGAGAGGGGCATGTTAGGCCCCTATACTACTAGCTTAATCCCTTATTGTTATTAGTACAACCCCCTTATTATATTGATGTACCCATGTAGTGCCCATATTGTTACTCTTGTGCCCCATATAAGCCCACTATTGTTATTATTTGTGCCCTTACTTTATTATTGTTATGTCAGCTCTGATTATATTATGATCCCTTAGACTCTTATATATAGAAATGAGGTCTTTTCATTTGTATCTTCCAAGAATTGTTCATTTATGTAATGTAAAGGAGGTTTCCCCGTCGAAGAGGCTGAATTCTAAGGCGTTGATCTATCTTTTCTATCTTTTCTTGAGCTGGTTTCATAACACTGTCTATCACATATCTCCTTGACCCAACATAACAATCACCTTATATGCTCCCATTACTAAATTTAAGTTCAATTAAATTCAGTTTCAGTTGTTGTCACATGCATAATTATTCAATTATCTCATAAACAAAGATAACACGTGAAATTATACCCATAATATTAAAGGTTTGACAACATAAAGAGTAAGGAGCCAACATACATAACATATCATGAAATTTGATAAGATCATAGTAGCGGAATGAATGTCACTGGGAAAATCGAGCACTGCCACCTAACCTAGAACTGACTTCCTCCAGTTCACCCTTGAGCTAAGAGTTCTTGCCATGGATCAACTACCTCTTGCTGATCTCATCAATGGATATTTAATTCCCTCTTTCATGATATGGTTTCTTTTAGCAACGTCTGACTTTTATGAATATTTTTATCTATTTTCCTTGGCTTTTCCCAGAAAAGCTTGCCTTTCTCTCCCACGAGGATTTTCCTAATTTAAGATTGCCTTTCTTTCCCATAAGAGTTTTATGTTTTCCTTAAGCTTAAAATCTTTCTCAGGATAAGTAAACTAATGGATGTTTATCTCCTAATCCATTAAGCTTATCTAGAATTGAATCTAGAAGTATTATCATGAAAGAGTTACCATTCCCATTCAAATTGAGATTTCATTTGGGAAGAATCTCATCTCTTGGTGTCTTGTTTTCACTGCGATTAAATTATCTTCATTACTTATTTAATAATAAAGTATTTACTTTCATTGTTATACATGAGACCTAGATTTTGTTAGATTTGGTCAACAAACTATTACATACAGTGTAGGGTGCTACATACTCACCCCCTTAAATTTACACCATCTTCAGTGTATTATTACATCTTACAATTTATTTCTTCATTCACAAGTAGTTGTTTCTAAATTTTCAGGTTTCCACGACCTTGCCATCTAAAGCAGATCTTTTGATATATAGGTTACAAAGGAGCTCTACCACAATTCTCCATGAATTCCTACCTGTAACATTTTTTCAATCAATTCTATGATAGGATTTAGATGCAATAAAAAAAACTTGATTTTTTTTACCACAGTTAGTGTCATAACTTGATATAATCATACTACGACTTGAGTGAATATGGGTTAATGTTGCCCAAAATTTAACTATGATTCCTCATTTTCATTGTATTCTAATAGGAAGAAATGCATGCTCTTCCATTTCATTTGCGTTGTTTCTGAACACTTGCTTCTTATAGTCTCCCTATATTAGTTGCAAGAAGTCAAACCAACATATTTGAATAATCAACTTGTATGATAATATGACATCATGATAGCTCAAAACATAACCATCAAAACCATAAATCATATGTAACGATCAATCATAGATCACATGTAATCATCATAGACCAAAATCATAAATATCATGCATACTAAACTGAAATAAAATATGGGTACTTATCCTTTAATCAATCCTTAGCTTCCACCTTTTTCTTTCTTTTCTACACACGTTGGCATGCTTGCCACACAAGGAAATCACCCAGTTCCTTCTCCTCAGCCATCTAAACATCACACACATACAACTATACACATCATCCAACATCATGCAATACATGCATCCATACTAGTACCATTTGTACCACATGTACACAGTACTACCAGTACAACATATGCACAATACTTAATTTCCATACCATCCTATGCATGACCTATACATGTTCCATTTTTTTTTAAACCCATGTTAGTATTATTATCATAACATCAGTTCAATGCCAAAATTTCCTTTATTTGCTCACAATGTCTTTAGTCAAATCTAATCAAATCATCATTGATTTTTCAATTGGAGAATAAGGTATTCATGGACCTATTCAACTTTTTCATCCAGAGCCTAACTGAATAATGTTATGTCAAGCATTCAACTTCTTTTATTTAGCTAATCTTTTGGTTGCAGGAAAATTCGAGCAAATGATAACATAAGGGTAACTTTGCATAATACAATTTTACAATAACAATAACTTTGAGTTGTGGGATTGACATTTTCTCTCGACCAGGTCTTAAAAATAGCACAATATGATCTCCCCCAATCATAAAGCAAGAATTTCATAGCTAATATAGTATGGAAATAAGTATTGTACTTGAAGTTTACTAAAAAACATTAGCCTTCTCTCCATCCAAGAAAATCATTGGTCAATACTCAAAAGTACTCCACACAAAGACTAGTTATGTCATATGATTTCTTGTTTCTCTTTTTACACTTATTTCAACACCTTGTTGGCCATGAATAAATTCAGTGTATGTCAAGAACCAATTCATCAATCAGTATGCAAGTACATACACCTCCCATACATGAGTTATAAATTAAGGTTACAAGGTTTTCATTTCCACACCCACTAATGTTTTTGGCACTACGTGTACTCATCAATTGTTAAATTCCTTAAAATAAATTGTTTATGCAATATTTTTTATGTTTTCATATTCAAAACCTGACAACACTATCAATGCAATCTAACATATAGACTTCTCCCATATATCGTAATAGGAAATAGTGGTACAAAATATCCATTTCAGATTGTATGATTGTCATTTTATTCGAAAAGGTTTCCCGATATCATTTTATCGAAACAAATTATATTTGTAAACAACAATATCTATTACAAGTACCACTTTTCTATCAATATGGTTGAAGCATCTTATTGATTTACCAATGAGTTATCTTGTATGGTTTTCATTATCTTCTCTCTTCATCACCTGGAACATTTTATATGACACACCTTACTTGATGCATGTATTATTTTACTACTGGCATAACATCCTTAGATCACCATAAACTATATTAATAAAAAGCATTTAGGTTTACCAAAAATTTGTTAATTAATTTGGACCATTCATGCTCTGAATCTAGTGTATAATTATTGTTAGTCATTAGGCTGCTTTGAATTTCTCTATTTCTACTTCAAGTGCATCCAACACCACCATACATAATTTTTTTGTCATTTCATAAAGCATGTATGCTTTTTTTATATATAGTAGAAACACATAGTTCATTTTTATCTTATCACTTCCCACAATAAGTACATTTGTAAGATCTACAATAATTCTGCCTGAAGAATCTTCTTTTTGTTGCATATTTAAAAGGTTCCTATTTGTCAGATATTGACAAACCCCCATATTTATCTGGATGGGTAGGCCAATCGAGGTTGTTAATTTTGAGGTTACATACTTGAGTTGCAAAAATTTACACATTGAAATTGGAGTGAACTTGCCAATGTGCTCTTGAGCTTGTATTGATTATTGTGTTACTGCTATTAATCTAGAAACTCTATAAGTTTCATTTACATTCCTATTATGTATTTATTGCAGATGTATTTTTGGGTGCCACTCCCATTGAAATACTTATCAAGGTCATAAAATTATTGATGTGTAATGTCTTCTTCAACATGTATACAATGAGTTGTATTACATATGTGCATACACTTCACAACTTTGACCTTAGTTCAGTTTATATGCCTCTTACATATCTTAGTTATAATTATAGAGATATTTCTTTACTCAAAAAAAGATGTAGGTTCCAAGCTATGCATGTCCAATTAAATATGCATGTTGCTACTGAATATCTGAGTAATGACCTGGCAAAGTTTAGTTCCTTTCAGTAGCATATATATGAAGCATTTTCACCATAAGGGTGAGTTAAAGTTTCAACCAATGGCCAAAATAACATCAAAAAACAAACTAAATATTTACATGTAGATGGACAAATTAACGCAAAATATTAAATTGAAATACAATTTAAAAAAAAATCCATAGTCTAATACCACGCACATGGACATGTATTTCATGAACTTAACGATATTTCATAGGAACTTGATGAATAGATACAATTAAAGAAAACCTTCAGAATTTGTTATAGGATGGAAATCAATTAATTACCCATCAATTTCAGCTATGTTGATAGAATGTCATGAATTTCGTTCCTAAGATGTATATAGATTCCATCTATCTTTTTTTGTGTTCACCATGATCTATGGAAATATCCTTATTATTTTATCTATTTTTCTTTGCTTGTTACCTCATAAGAGTTCAGCGCTTCTTCCCTAAATATCTCTTATAAGTATAACTTCATTCTATTAAGCTATGTATTTGATTATATTATGCATACAAATCTTGCAACACGTAATTTAATTTTAATATGAAAAAAGTAATATGATGATCGTATGTAATAGGAGACCTATCGGCATTCAGTTACCCATAAGATTCAAACTTTCATTATCCACCATTAATTATTTCAACACATGCTTTCATATTCATAAGACATGATGACTACACCACTGAATTTCATCATCAAGGCTCTCCAAAATCATAACTTACAATCATTTCAAATGTGTTCATTCATCAAGCTCGACTATGAGCATCTAAAGCTAGGTATATCATGTGTAAGTATCTTAAACCAATTTTAAATCATGGTATAGCGACTTTGTGCCATCACAAGAGAATTTGACAAGAACTTAGGTTTGTAAAAAGCTTTCACAACATAAAATGAAATAAAAAATTAATCTGCACATAATTCCCAAAACTTAATAAGTAGGCACAACAAAACTGTGACCACTTTATGGTTGACCACTTCTACCTATTGAACTAATCAACATGGTAATTGTTTTCAATTCTTTGCATTACTCTCTACTCCATCATAATACTGCACAGTTCTATGTTATATAAGAATATTGCAAAATTATTTGTTCAAATATAACCTCACAAGGTTTCTTCTCCCTTAGTGCTATTATAGTTATCCACCATGGTGTATGAATACTATACATAGACTTTAGAAATTCAAGATAAAGTAAAAATATTACTATGAAGTGTGTATAAAGAATAAACTTCTTAAATTTTGAGCATAAGTGGCTTATAAAAAAACAAGCAATGCACAGTCATATATCTCGAAATTTTTCCTACAACATCAAGGAAGGAAATTATTACCATGATGCTAAAACCACTAAGCTAGTTGTTTGGTAGTGTTTCCATCTAGAATATTTCCCTCCAATAATTAAGTGAAGGTTTGCATGGAGGTGCTTCACCACGAAGTCAACCTGCAATCCTAGCTGCCATCAAATTTTTTATTATGAGACAAAGAAAACATCTTTGAACAACTAGAAAAATGTCAACACTTGGCGAGCATAGTCTACAACTTTTAACCAAATCAGCATGTACTTGCAATCAACAAGTAATATTTCCAATCTTCAGGTGGTAAAATTCTACAAAAATTTTAAACCAAAGAGGGTTTATATAAGTCACACTCAAATATCTCAAATAATTCATGTTTAAATCCAAATTGTTGTCCTCCATTTTCTAAGTCCATGCCAACTATAGATTCAAGCTAAAAGACCTATCATAAGGTATGCAATTACTAATAACAACATTGACAAACAGAACACAGTTAACCATAGCATTTCCACCAATTAGACAACAGTCAAACCACTATTGTAGAAAATTCAAACTACCATCACACCATCTAACCACTCAACTTTGTGACTCTTCTAGGAAGCCCATTCTTTAAATAATGCCATACTAGCTACTTCCTATTAGAAATTAATTGACCATGAAGTCCCTCAATCCTTTGATGAACAACCAGAAAATATTCCTTGCGGATGAAGCTCATAATTTCATCATAGAATATATTGGCCCTTTTGTCCACACACAACTTTAAACTCGCTCGATCCCTAAGTACTACAGTGAAGTGAGGGATGTCATATTCCATGCATATGACTGTCACCTACTATCACCACTAGGCGTCGAGATAATGAAGTCATCATGGTTGTGCTCCATAATTTCATATTTTTTTATGATCCTCTTCGAAATCTCGGTAGATGTTTCCATATAATGTTCCACCCACATGCCTCTATCGTGACAAGTGCAAGAGGCTAAGATGTGGTGTTAATTTTAGTCGTGATCTGCTCTTAACTTTACACATATGTGTCCATCACAAGGAGAAGATAAATTTAGTGTTATTTGTCTATGTGTGATGAAGGATAAACATTATCCAAAATAAGGATAAACATGACCATGAGGATAGCCATTATCCACCAAATTATTTCTCAGAGTAGAAGATTGCACAGCAAAGGATAATCTCATATCTTGTGCAATTGCGTAATTCATACATCTCCAAACCCGTTGATAAAGAAAGTGGGAAATCGATATTGAAAGGGAAAAAATGGTTGACAAGGAGATTTTTTTCTGACCATCAAATTGAAAAGGTTTTCTTTGCTTTAAATCACACGTTTTCACTAAGCTTCATGGTGTGGAGTTTTGAAAAAATAAATATAGAAGCAGTAACTGCAAAAGGCATAAGTATCTATTAATTAACCGGTGTCGTGGAGGTCTCTCTTTAGCTTGTCGTGACCTCCATGATTCGAGCTGGGGTTGATTGACACTGCCCCCGTTTCAAGCACCACAGAGGAATAGGTCAATTCATGCACACTCTTGTAGCAAGTTGAAATATTAGCACTAAAAGATTTCACTAGAAAAAATTAGGGTGTAATAAGGGACTATAATGCATCCATTCTCTTGTGGTATCAATGCAATTTTTCTCAGATGTCAACCCCGCAAAAATGCAGGGATTAGTCACTTGAATAGTAAGGTCTCGATAAATCAAAGAATTTACGATGACTTCATTGTTTTCAGACACAACCCATATATGCTTCAGTATTAGAGCAGCCAGTGCCTCCAGTAAAGAGACATATTTTTATTTGGCCATACTTATTTTGATTCTTGATATATGCACATTTTTAACATATGTTGTGTATATGGTGAATGAACACTCTGAAGGCCTCAATTTCAATGGATGCATCATGCAAGAGTTATTATAAAATTTGTTTGTTTGAGTGTGGTTGTGTGTGTGACAAGCCACATCAAAATTTCTTTGAGCACAATGCTTCCACATGGAGAACGAAAACCACATATTGTATTAAGAGCCATGAGAATGAATAGAATGAACTACTTTTCATGGAGACTGTGAGGTATAAGGAGTGTACAACATGCTACTGTAACATTCAAAATGCAAAGTTTGATGTTTTATAATTGAGTTGCAAAAATTTACACATTGAAATTTGAGTGAGCTTGGGAATTTTCTCTTGAGCTTGTATTTAATATTGTGTTACTACTATTAATCAAGAAGCACTAGGAGCTTCTTTTATGTTCCTATTATGTATTTATAGCATATGTACTTTTGTCTGCCACTCCAATTGACCTACTTATAAAGGTCATAAAATTATTAATGTATAATTTCTTATTCAACATGTATACAGTGAGTTGTATTACATGTGTGCATACACTTCACAACTATGACCTTAGTTCAGTTTAGATTCCTCTCATATCTCTTAGTTATAATTATTGAGATATTTCTTTTCTCAAATAAACATGTACGTTCCAAACTATGCATGTCCAATTAAATATGCACGTTGCTACTGAATATTTGAGTAATAATCTGGTAAGGTTTATTTCCTTTTTGTGGCATATATTTGAAGCATTTTCCACATAAGGGTGAGTTAACAGTTCAGCCAGTGGCCAAAACCATATAAAAAATGAATTGCATCATTACATGTAGATGCACCAATTAAAAAAAAATTAAATTCAAACAAAAATTAAAATAAAATCCATAGTTTCATACAACAAACCGGGACTTGTATTTCATGAACTTAATGATATTTCATTGGAGCTTCATGAATTGATACAATTAAAGAAAACCTTTTGAATCTATTCTAGGATGGAAATAAATTAATTATCCATCAATTTCGGCTTTGTTGATAGAATGTCATGAACTTCTTTCCTGACATGTAAATAGATCCCATCTATATTTTTTCGTTTTCACCATGATCTATGGAAAGATCACTTATTATTTTATCTATTTTTGTTTTCTTGTTACCTCATAAGAGTTCAATGCTTATTCCTTTAAGATCTCTTATAAGTATAACTTCATTCTACTAAGATATGTCTTTGGTCATACTATGCATAGACATATTGCAATCCATAATTTAATTTTAATATGAGAAAAGTAATATGATGAGAGTATGTAATAAGAGACCTATCAACTTGCAGTTACCCATAGGATTCAAACTTTCCTTATCCAAATTTACTTCTTTAAACACTTTGTTGGGCATGGAATCCCCCCACAACATGTTTGGGGGCTCAAATCCCAAGTTTTGAGTAATATTATTGTAAACTCGCGCTAATTGCAAGCATGGAATGTATGTTAGAGTCATAAGGTTGTCCGCCCTAAGATTGAATGTAATGTCAGCCTACCCATGGTCCATAGACCATGGGATTGCATAAATAGAGTGAAACTCTAAGTGTAAAATATAGGAGAAGAAAGGAAGAGCGAAGCATAGTGGAAGAGTCTAAGTGTGTCTTGGGTCGTAGTAGTATAAAAAGGCTATGGAGCTGAGTGTGCAGAGGCCTAGTAGAGTCTGCAGCTGAGTGTGTGGACCCCTGTGGTTGAGTACGCATGGTAGAGTAGAGTCTGTAACTAGAAAAGACATTAATAAAGAGAGTTTTTGTTACTAATTTTGTTCATAAGTTCTGAGTATAACATGTTTGATATCATTTGCAATTATATTGTTTATTTACTGCACGCACTTGTATGAATTGTGAATGTTGTAAGTATAACTAAAAGCATACATATAAGCTAAGTTAGTCAAATAATATCGGGTTTCTAGTAAGGACTTGGGTAAGAACATTGTTCAGCCCCTAAATAGGGTTGTGCGAAGGCAACATCTCAAGCTGCGAGGTACGGGCAAGTGTGTGTAGCGACGTGTGCGCAAGGTTGAACCACGGACCACCTAAAACCATCAGACATCTCTAAGGTGTGGAAACCTAGTTCTAGCACCCTCCCATACTACTTCGAGTGAGACCTCAGTCCACGCTCCACAGACTATTGCCAAAAGGGCCAATAGTAAATGGATTTGTTGGCTAAATCACCTCTGAACCTGGGTCAAAACCCAACAAACCAACAAATGGTTATGTTTCCGCGACCAGGATCTACATAAGGGATGTCTGATGTCGTGTCACTGGAACCCAACAAAGAAATAAATTGAAGGGTGGTTGGACAAAAAATTCACGAGTTCACAGCGCAGGAAAATAGGAATCCGTGAGTATCAAAGGAACAATGGTTGGAGTGCTACTTATATATGGAAATCCATGAAATTTTCTTTGCATCCTTCCCCTCTCATTTATATGAGTGGATCATGAACCTAGCAGATAGTCAGGGAAGGTGTAGACGTGACAAACTGATTGTGTGGACTCCAGAATTGGTGCACAAACTAGAAGCATTAGTAGATAAGGTCACGCGCATTGTGGACCATTAGGGCGATTGAATTATAGGAGAGTTTATCACCGAGTTCATGGTAGATACGACCGTCAACTACAGTAAGGCGGAATGACGCTTCCTCAAGGGACCGCCAACGAAGTACATTAAATCGTTGAACAATTGAATTAAAATGCTATTGTGTGAAAAGTGGGTTATCCAAATAAATTGATGTTTGGGACTATGCGAAGTGGGAGGATCTATAGAAACAAAGGTAATGCAGAGATAGAAAATAGTCCCTTGACTTCACCGCGGCAGGAAAGTGACGAAGAGCTCGTGAAAGTTTCTTTGAGAAGCGTGATCAGTCTGATAAAACAATGAATTCCATGCATACCACCTCCACCTATATCACCAGTCTCACCATCGTCACCTCCATCTCCTCCCATACCACCTCCACCACCACCATAATTCAATATAGCGAGCGCGATAAAATTTCCGGTATTCAGAGGAGTAGGGAACAAAGACCCGCACTAGTTTTGGTTCAGAGTAAAAGTTGTATGGGAAGCACAAGTAGCCATGGATGAAAATATGAAGAAGGCAATGGTGGTAAGCACGTTGTAGGATCACGCACTAACATGGTACATTAAGCATTCTAATGACCATCGAAACGCGAGGACTGTAGATATCTAGGCCACGCTAAACAGGGAATTTAGTAGGCCAAAGTCAAAGACACAATTGATTATCAGGTTTAAGGAAATCATGATGCTTCCAGGTGAGACCCCATGGGATTTGGATCAGATACTGAAGAGTATGATTCGCGAAGCCAACATGACCTTGATAGAAGGACAACATCGCGCATGGGTTTTAGTGCCACTAATGCCGCATTTAAGGATGGCATTGTTGCAGCAGAAGTTATCCACCCAGGCAGAGGCTTTGGAGGTTGGAATGAGACTACATGAGACCCCAATACAAGATATGAGCCTAGCAGTCCAACAAATCCACGTGCAAATCCAAAATTTGTGTCTGGAAATGCATAGTTTCAAATAGGACAGGACAACGCGTCCAAAAGCGTGTGAGGAGGTATGGTGCATAAAATGAAAAGTTCAGGAGCATGACAAAGACCATTGTCTAGTGTTCACGAATTACTTGGTGGGAGGAGGGCTAATGCCATTAATACCAGAAGCACAATTAGCAACAAGTAGGATGCCTACATTATGGTGCGTGATTTTTCATATAGGAGGAAAACATGCTACAGATAATTGTCACCTATTACAGAAGTATATGTAGACATCCCAACAATTGTTTTTCCATTTCTGCAGGTCAGTAGGCCATGATGAGCACACCTGCAGAAGTTACGAGCTGATGATGGATCCAACACTTACGTATAGAGTGTAGACCAAAACAGGAGCCCTTGATACAATTGCAGGGATCGCGGGCGCTATATTTGAGGGGTGCGGACGAGGTCAAGGTGGAATGGGACCAGGAAGGGGTTGCAGGCAGCTGATTTGTTACAATTGCAGAGGGCCAGGGAGTGTAAAAAAGTGATAAGAGAATCGTGTTTATATTATACTCTGTTTGATCATGAGACAGAGGACTACCCTACATTGATAGTGAAGCTGCATAGTAAAGGGATACTCGACTCAGAATTTACAAACGATGAGGTTTGAGCAGCGCGAGGAGGACTCAAATGTAAACATAGTGCTCTGAAGCAGTATCACGACAGGAGATGACAAAGGTAAGCAACCTGAAGAAATTGTGTGGGTTCACAAGGCTCCTACAGAACTTGAATTTTATTTGGGGAGCATGAAGGAGATTCATGGAAGCTAAGAAGAGCTCCATGGAGGCCTCCACTTCAGGTAGTAAGGATCAACTAGAGCAGAAGATGGATCCTTCAATGGTCACTACCTTTTTGGAGACATGTATGAAGCTACTGTGCGACAACAAAGCATTGAAGGGACTACAGGAACTTATCACTAAGTGTGTTGGGTTGGGATAATCGTGCGTAGTCCAAAAGCACACATCGCGAACGAGAAGGGAAATGAGATTGACTGTGCAAGTTGTGGAGTATGAAATGGATCATGTAATTCTAGATCTAGGATCAGATGCGAATGTACTACCAAAGAAAACATGGGAGTGTATGGGTAGGCCCACATTGCAATGGTCCCCTATTCAATTACGAATGGCGAACCAGTAGAAGATCCTATTGATGGGAAGATTGCAGGGAATAATGGCAAACATCAAAGGCATGATCACGCTTGCAGATTTTGAGGTGATAACAATTTTCAATGATAACAATCCCTATCCCAGTCTACTGGGAATCGATTGGGCAACTGATATGAAGGGGTGATAAATCTAAAGAAGTGCAAAATGATTTTTGAGGAAAAGTCACTACAGGTAGTGATACATTTAGACCCTATGGAAGGATCGCGCTACAGAGAACCAGTGCACGATGATGATAGTGATGATGATATAGACAATATCTACAAGATAACTGCTCGGGAACAAGATTGGGTGAGTCCTACAATGGATGGCCAGATTTCGTGGGAGTGAGAAAGCTCTTGCACATTAAATTCAAATGAGGAAATAGAATGATGGTAGCACCAGTTACACAATGTACCCACGCTCAATTGCAACATGATGGTAAGATCACTACGTTGCGTGACAACCGAGGTAATAAATCTACTTATGTATGATGAGTTGACAATAGTGGATGAATTCTAGAACAAATTTCAAAATGAAGTACCAAAACAACAGTGGTTTGATGCTCTGAAATGGGCACTACGTGCTACATCTACAAGGTGGTGGGGTGCACACTAGCAGAGTCTTAGGGACTGGCACAAATGCATAAAGATGATGCTCTTACGATTTGGGAAGCCTCAGATGTAGATGGATGACCAACATGATGGATGAAATATCCTACACGCCCACCTTTCCAGATGGGTACAGGCATATGGTACACAACCTGCACATACACACACCACTCTTATGATAGGAAATAGGAACAACAAGCACAAGTAGGTAGGACAAGTGTGCGAAGAGCCAAGTATGATACAACCTAGTGCACCAAAAATCATACATAGCGAAGCCTTTGACAAGGTGTGTGAAGTGTTGAACATGGTCCACCATGTGAGACGCACTGATTGTGACCAACGTTTGTATGGGCTTATAGGACCATGTGCAAAACTTTGACCACGGAAGTGTTTCTAAAGCTGAAGTATGAAGTAGAGGATGTAGTACCTGTGGAGGATGTGAAGCTGAGTCCGCATGTAATAGCACCCATAGATACCATAGTTTGTGCAAACCAGAACAAAGAAATCACATAGCCACGCGAAACAAAATATATAATACTTGAGGAAGAAATCCGATGGGGAAACTTTAGACTTCACAAACTTGAAAAAGACAGGGTACGACTAAGAGAGAAAAGAGCTTTAATGGATCCAGAGGTCAAGAAGCTGGTAAACAAAATAAAGGAAGAATTTCTCGTCGAAAAACTGAGGATGGTGACACAAGGTGCATACGATCATTCTAATGAGTTGGAGGACTATCGTCGTGGACTAGTTAGCCTGCTGCCATGGCTAGGATTGCATATCGCCAAACAGGGTATCACATTGCAAATAGGAGATTGCGTGATGTCGATCATCACAGTGGAAGATGGGGATTCTCTGCGAACCATGTTGGAGGATGGGATGGAACCCCGCAAGGTTGGTGTGACCACCTGACTAGCTATAGGGAGAACAGTCTTAGTGCTCCAGGAAGTTGAAAGGGAACATGGGACTATAAAATATTCTTCCTAATAGCTTGTGATACTGGAGATGCATGCGGAATCACAATGTCACAGGGTTCGTGATTGCCGTTGCACGGCTGCGCTACGGTGTGGGTCAGCTAGGAAGAGACTATTGGTGTCGCTATTCACGATGGGATGCTTGGTTTGATGCCAAATGGAGTGGGCAACGGGCATTTAGGGTGCAAGTTATGGGCAAGATATGGGAAAATCTGCCACCAAGAAATCATTAATGGCCCGAAATTAGGGGGAATGATCGAATTCGAATTCGAAAGGTGCTATAAAACTCAAAAGGCTGGCCAATAGACAACAGTTGGTCATTTGAGAATTGAGCGCTTGAGTAGAGCACAGAGCATTGGGAGTTGAGCAATAATTGAGCGCCTAAGTTTGCGAGAGATAGAATACAACCTAAAAAGGATGACGACCACTAAGGATGGGTTGAGAATTGAAGAGGTACCCCTCGGCAAGGCTTCGCAGACCCACATCATGGAGGATGTTCCAGAAGGCACCGGGGTGGTGACAAAAGTCCCCAAATCACCGCAAACACTGAGGCCAAGGAACGATAAACAAGGAATGGGTCCAGTACACATGTCCCCAAGGAATTTGTGACATAACAAACTATCCATGGAAGAGAATGGGAAGGCAGTCACGATAGAAACAGACAAGGAAGAAGAAGACTTGTAGGCCCTGATTTTTGTGGTAGACAAAGAAGAAGACACAGAGGAGGATATTCAACCATTGTGCTTTGCAAAAAAAATGCCACCATATGTCCCTCCACAGAAAGGGAAAACCAAAGTGCCGAAGGACCTGGATGAAATGAAAAGCTCACTCTAGACCCTGCTCTGCCCCGATGGCATTGTATTTGAGGGCACGCTCCTAAGCCATGTGCTAACCATGAAATTCGAAGACTGGGACCTTGCTGACCGCAGGAAGCTCCCACACCTAGAGATTGCGAACTTAATGAAGCAGAACACTGAGGGGGCAGTGATAACATTAGAGCCATGAAAATGGCTACATGGCATTGAAAAGGCTAGGTTGTTGCACTTGTTATGGATACCACATTTCCACCGTGCGCCCATCACCATTTTCGTCATCACGCAGCTCCTCTGCCTGGTGCATGATGGGTATCTATGGCTAGAGGAGCTTATTTCCATCATAATAGACCTCATTCACTGTATTTCTTGGCTCCCATGTAAAGGAAAGGACCTCGTGAATATAGCCAAAAAAGGTAGAGATTTGGCTTTTGCAAAAGCCATGAAGGCGAAATATAAGTTGGAGAAGAAGAAGAGGGGCTACATCATCTCCAGCATCAAGGACAAAGTGGTGCGCATAGCAACCCACCTATTGGCAGGAAAAGTAATGAGGAAGTGTTGCGCCAATAAGGTATTGTCGTCGGCGGTCATGCTGGCTGAGCAGTGCATGGAGGGGGTCCAGTTCAACTGGGCCGAATTCCTCTGCAAGGAATTTTGATAAACTGTTGTGAAGCCCAGGAGCAAGGTAAGACCTTCCACTATGTGTGGTTGCTATTATCCATATTTCTAATAGCAGGAGAACCACGAGAGGATAGTCAGCTCCCCAACAATGAGAGAGAGTGACCAGAGGCCGCAAAGTACGCTTCGCTTTGGGCCAACAAGGATGCAAAATGGATCTGCGACATCAAATATTTTTGGGTGGTCATGGAGGCAAGCATATAGATGTGGATTAATATGAGGTTGTGTCTGTCGCCTATGGTACATAATAGTCTGCAGAGCTTTGTAGACTTTAAATATGATATGAACAACATCTATATCAGGGGGCAAAAGGATCTAGTGAAGTAGTGGACGAAGCTACCATTTGTAGCCACTAACGATGCAATTTTTATTGTCATGGAGACATGGCCTCCCAAATGGTGCACTCCAGACCTAGCAAAACTGGAGAAGGCAACAAGCCAGAGGAAAAAGGATGATGCTAAGCTGCACGTCACTCCATTAGAAGAGAAAAGGCGGAATGAAAAAGTAGCAGCTAAGGAAAGGGTAGTGCACGAAGCAGTATAGAAAGCCGTGGAGCAGAAGAAGGTTGCAGAAACAGAGGCAGCAACAGCATAGGCAAACGAGGGCCAAGCGACATCCTAAGGGTAGGAGGAAAAGGAAATAGAAATAGAATAAGGGAGCATGGACCTAGGGGCCACACCTACCCAGTTAAAGTGCTTGCACATCATAGAAAGATCAGGCCCAAGGAAGAAGGTCAAGGCCTCAAGGTTGGCCAATGACCCAATCAACTTAATCGAAGGTGATCTCCATGACATCGGCAAGATGGTTTGTGATGTCACAGGTGAAGCACTTCAGGAGTTCATGTAGGAGAATTAGACTTTGTTGGGGGCCATCAGGGCATAGCTATAGGAGTTACAGGTGCAGCCCCCTCAGGAAGGCACCTTGTCAACGCACGTCATAGCCAGAACTTTAGCAGCAGAGCAGATGTTGCGTGCAAGGATGGAAAACAAAATAGTGTTGCCAGAGGGAGCTCTAGTGTCGTCTACTGTGATAAATCATTTGTGGCTTAGCATGATGAAAGACACTGGACTTAACCTATATGCCCTTATCCAGGAAATGTTGTATTAGTTACGATATGGGATAGCGGCAGAGTTGTAGGCTAGGGAGAGCCATGCGATCCAGCTTCTTAGCAAGCAAAAAATAAACAAAGAACATCTCATCTTGCAGCGCAACGAGTTCGTGTCACAAAATTAACATTTCATGCACACGGTAGATGACACTTGCCGACACATCCTGAAGCTAGCCATCGCAGCAGATCTACTGGTAGAAGTGTAGATCCATAGTTTTTCAAGTGGAGTCTGTGATGCGAGAGAAGAGACGGAAAATGTTCAGCTGGAGCTGAATCTTCAGATCACTGAGTTGCAGTTGAAGGCGCAACCTTCCACTCCCCAAAAGGTTTGAGTATAGCCTACTAGATCTATTGCAGCAGGTCTGGAAGAAATTGGAGGTGCAGTGCACGATGGCACCAACATGTTGGAATAGGCACTTGAGGTCCTCATAGCTTTGTAGGAGGACCCCAACATCCAGCGGCTACACAGAGAGGAACGCGAACTCCAGCAGTAGTACAACAACATTAGAGGAACTATGTAAATAGTAGTCCTCACTTAGAGACTTGTGAGGATGCAGTAAGCCAAGCCATTAAAGGAGCAGGTGGATGTGACACACCATAAGGAAGAAGTTCTCAAAGCATGCATTTAGCCATGGATTGATGAGGTATTCACAATCACGACGAATATTGAAGGGAAGATCGCACACATTTAGGGGATGCATGTGCGAATGCAGGAAAGCATACCAGCCATGGATGTCTTAGAACAGACGATGCAGCATGTTTAGCAAGTAGCAACTTAGTGCACTACAGACATCAGCACCGTATGAGAACTGTTGGAGGGACTCCACGCCAAGATTGTCACTTTGACAGAGTGACTCGAGGGCAAGTCACGATGTTTGTGTTAGGGTCTTGTTGGGCATGGAATCCCCCCACAACATCTTTTGGGGCTCAAAGCCCAAGTTTTGAGTAATATTACTGTAAATCCCTATGAATTGCAGGCATGGAATGCATGTTAGAGTCATAGGGGTTTTCCACCCTAAGTGTTGAATGTAATGTCAGCCTACCCATGGTTCATGGACCATGAGATTGTATAAACAGAGAGAAGCTCTAAGTGTAAAAGATAGGAGAGGAAAGGAATAGTGAAGCATAGAGGAAGAGTCTAAGTGTCTCTTGGGTCATAGTAGTAGGAAGAAGCTCTATGGCTGAGTGTGCAAAGGCCTAGTAGAGTACACAAATGAGTGCACAGATCCCCGCAGATGAATGCGTAAGGTAGATTAGAGTTTGTAAGAAAAAAAGACATTAATAAAGAAGGGTTTTGTTACCAATTTTGTGCATCTGTTTTGAGTATTACATGGTTGATATCATTTTCAATTATATTATTTATTTACTGCGCGCATTTCTATGAATTGTGAATGTTGTAAGTATAACTGAAAGCATATAAATAAGCTAAGTTAGTCAACCAATATTGGGTTTCTAGTAAAGACTTGGGTAATAACACTATTCGGCCCCCAAATAGGGTTGCACGAAGGCAGCATCTCAGGCTGCGCGGTATGGCCAAGTGCCTGTAGCGACATGCTTGCAGGGTCGAACCGTGGACCACTTGAAACCATCGCACATCTCCAGGGTGCAGAAACTTGGTTCTAGCACCCTCCCATACTACTTTAGGTGAGACCTCAGTCTGCTCTCCATGGACTGTTTCCGAAAGGGCCAGTAGTACTAGGATTTGTTTGGCTAAATCACCTCTAAACCTAGGTCAGACCCCAACAAGCCAACACACTTGCTTTCATATTCATAAGCCATGATGATGACACCACTAAGTTTCATCATCTAGACTCTCCATAATCATAACTTACAATTGTTTCAAATGTGTTCATTCATCAAGCTCGACTATGAAAATCTAAAGCTAGGTCTATCATGTGTAAGTATCTTAAACCAATTTTAAATCATGGTATAGAGAATTTCTTCCATCACAAGAGAATTTGACAGGAACTTAAGTTTGCAAGAAAATTCCACAATGAAAAATGAAATAAAAGATTAATTTACACATAATTCCCAACACTTAATAAATAGGCACAACAAAACTGTAAGCACTTTATGGTTGACCACTTCTACCTATTGAACATAATAAAAATGGTAATTGTTTTCACTTCTTTGCATTACTCTCTTCTGCATCACAATACTGCGCAAGTCTATGTTATATAACAATATTGCAAAATTATTTGTTCAAATCTAACCTTATAGGATTTCTTCTCGCATAGTGCTACTATAGCTATTCATCATGGTGCATGAATACAATATATAGACTTGAGAAATTTAAGATAAAGTAAAAATGTTGCTATGAAGTGCGTATAAATAATAAGCTTCTTAAATTGTGAGAAAAGGTGGCCTATAAAAAAAAAGGCAATGCATAGTCGTATCTCTCGAAATTTTGCATGCAGCAATAAGAAATGAAATTATTACTATGATGATAAAAGCACTAATTCAGTTGTTTGGTAGTGATGCCATCAAGAATATTTCCCTTCAATTATTAAGTGAAGGCTTGCATGGATGTGCTTTGTCATGAAGCTAGCATGCAATAACCTATAAGTCAGACTAAAATATCTCAAATAAGTCATGCTTAGACTCTAATTTTTGTCCTCCATTTTCTAATGCTACTCCAACTATAGATTCAGGGTAAAAGACTGATCATAAGTCACACAATTATTAGTAACAACATTGACCAATATAATGCAGTTAACCACAACATTTCCACCAATTAAACAATAGTCAAACCACTATTGTAGGCAATTCAGATCAACATCATGGAATTAACCACTCAACTTCATCGCTCTGTTAGTCAGCGCATTCTTTAAATAATGGCATGCTAATGATTACTGCTTAAAATTTTATCGTAGAGTACATCGGCCCTTTTATCAACACACAACTGTAACCATGCTCGATCATAGAGTACTAAAGTGAAGCGAGGGATGTTGTAATCCATGCATATGACCCTCACCTACTACCACCATTGTGCATCGAGAGAAGAAATTTGGTGCAGTTATGCTCCATACTTCCTTCTTTTTGTGCTCCTCTTTGCCATCTTGGTAGATGTTTCCATAAAATGTTCCTCCCACATGCCTCTATAGTGAGAGAAACAAGAGCCCAAGATGTGGTATTAATGTTAGTATTGACCTGCTCTTAACCATAAACGTATGTTTCCATCACAAGGAAAAGATAAATATAGTGTTATGTGTCTACGTTTAATGAAGGATAAATGTTATAAAAAGTAGGGATAACCATGACCGTGAGGATAGGCATTATTTTCCAAATTCTTTTGTAGAGTAGAAGATTCTGCAGCAAAGGGTAAGCTCATATTTCGTACATCTCTAGATCCATGGATAAAGCAAGTGGAAAAGTGGCATTTTAAGGGAAACAATAGTTGACAAGGATATTTTCTCCATCCATCAAATCGAAAAGGTGTAGTTTTCTTTAACTCACACATTTCCACTGAGCTTAATGGCACATGGTTTAAAACGAAAAAATCTGGAAGTAGTAATTCCAAAAGGTCTCTCTCTGCATTGTCATCACCTCCATGATTCCGGACGAGGTTGATTGACACCATCCTATTTCAAGACATGCGAAGGGATAGGGCTATAATGCATCCATTCTCTTGTGGTATCAACAAGGTTGTTCTCAAGTGCAATCCCCACAAAAAGGTGGGGAGAAGTCACTTGAATAGTAAGGTTTGGATAAATCAGAGCCTTTAGGATTACTTCATTGTTTTGAGACACTTCTCATATATTCTTTGGTATTAGGGCAACCAGAGCATGTAGTCATGAGACATAATTTTCAACCTATATATAATATATATATAATATATAATATAATATATATATATATATATATATATATATATATATATATATATATATATATATATAATATATATATATATATATATATTATAATATATAGATAGATAGATAGATAGATAGATAGATAGATAGATAGATAGATAGATATTCCTTAAATTTGCATCATACACGATTTACATAACATTGTTATGGTAAATTCATTTTTAGGCACTATGTGTACCAAGGTATGAACCTAGGTCAATAGCATGTTGATACCCCACTTTAATACTAGATCATGACCTAGTAGAATATAATGCATCAAGTTCTAAATTCCTTAAAATAAATTGTTTATGTAATAATTGTTATGTTGTCATATTAAAAACAAGACAAAGCTATCAATGCAATTTGATAGGTAGACTTCTCCCATATTTCTTAATAGGAAATAGTGGTAAAAATATGCATTTTAGATTGTACGATTGTCAATTTATTTGAATAGATTGCTAGATATCATTTTATGGAAACCAATTTTCTTTGTACACAATAATCACGATTACGAGTACCACTTTTCCATCAACATGGTTGAAGCATCTTATGATTTAACAATGAGTTGTTGCATGGTTTCCTATTATCTCTCTTCATCACCTAGAACCTTTTATATGACACACCTCACCTAATGCATATATTATTTTACTACTAACATAAGATCCTTATATCACCCTAAACTGTATTAATGCAAAACCTTTAGGTTTACCAAAAATTTATTATAGAATTGAGGCTTCTGTGATCCATCATAGTTATAAGAAGAGCTTCGGCGTAAATCACATAAAAAAGACCTTTGTCGACGCGTTTCGAACCAACTAGTGTGGTTCATCGCCAGGAAACACGTCGACAAAGGTCTTTTTTATGTGATTTACGCCGAAACTCTTCTTATAATTAAAAATTTATTAATTAATTTGGATCATTCATAGTCCTAATCTAGTTTATTCTTCTTGTTAGTCATTATGTTTCTTCGAATTTCTCTATTTCTATTTCAAGTGCATCCAACACCACCATATCTAATCTATTTGTCATTTTGTAAAGAATGTATACATTGTTTATATATATTAGAAACACGTAGTTCATTTTTATCTTATTACGTCCTGTAAGAAGTACATTTGTAATATCTACAATCATTCTACTGGAAGCATCCTCTTTTTGCTCCAGGTTTGAAAGGTTCCTATTTGTGATATATTTAAAAACTCATCTTTATCTGGATGGATGTGGAAATCAAGGTTGTAATGTTTTAGATTCCATACTTGAGTTGCAAAAATTTACACATTGAAATTTTAGTGAACTTGGGAATGGGATCTTGAGCTTGTATTTAATATTATCTTATTGCCATTAATCAAGGAGCACTAGGAGAAAATTTTACATTACTATTATGTATTTACACCATATGTACTTGTGGGTGCCAGTCTCGTTGGCCTACTTATGAAGGTCATAAAATTATTAATTTATAATGTCTTCTTCAACATGTATACAATGAGTTGTATTACATGTGTGCATACACTTCAGAACTCTGACCTTAGTTCAGTTTAGATGCCTATTACATCTCTTAGTTATAATTGTTGAGACATTTATTTACTCAAAGAAACTTGCAGGTTCCAGAATATGCATGTCCAATTAAATATGCATGTTTATACTGAATCTCTAAGTAATGACTAGGTAAGGTTTAGTTCCTTTCACTAGCATATATTTCAAGCATTTTCCCCATAAGGGTGAGTTAACGGTTCAACCAATGGAAAAAATCACATCAAAAAATGAACTGCATCATTACATATAGATGCACCAATTAAAACAAAATATTAAATTGAAAGACAATTTAAAAAAATTTCCATAGTTGAATGCCAACCAAAGGGACTTGTCTCTCATGCACTAAACGATATTTCATGAGAACTTCATTAATAGATACAATTAAAGAAAAACTTTAGAATCTATTATAGGATGGAAATCAATTAATTACCCAGCAATTCCGACTATGTTGATATAATTTCATGAACTTCTTTCCTTAGATGTATATAGATTCCATCTATATTTTTTCATGTTCACCATGATCTATAGAAATATCACTTATTATGTTATGTATTTTTGTTTTCTTGTTACCTCATAAGAGTTCAATGCTTCTTCCCTTAAAATATGTTATAAGTATAACTTCATTCTATTAAGCTATGTCTGTAATCTTACTACACATATCAATCGTGTAACCCATAATTTAATTTTCATATGAGAAAAGTGATATGATGACATTATGTAAGAGGAGACCTATCGGCATGTAGTTACCCATAGGATTGAAACTTTCCTTATCCACCGTTGCTCCTTTCAACACTTTCTTTCATATTCATAAGCCATGATGACCAAAAAAGTAAATTTCATTATCCAGACTCTCCATAATCATACCTTACAATTATTTAAAATGTGTTCACTCATCAAGCTCGACTATGAGCAGTTAAATCTAGGTCTATAATGTGTAAGTGTATTAAACCAATTTTATATCATGGAATAGAGACTTTGTGGTATAACAAGAGAATTTGGAAAGAAATTAAGTTTGGAAAAATATTCCACAACATATAATGAAATAAAAAATCAATCTACACATAGTTCCCAATACTTAGTAAGTAGGCACAATAAAATAGTAACTACTTTATGGTTGACCATTCTACCTATTGAGCATAACAAAGAGGTTAATTATTTTCACTTCTTTGCATTACTCTCTACATCATCACAACACTGCAACATTCTATGTTATATAAAAATATTGCAAAATTATTTGTTCAAATCTAAACTTACAGGGTTTCTTCTCCCACAATTATATTATAGCTATCCACCATGGTGTACGAATTCAATACATAGACCTGAAAAATTTAAGATAATGTAAAAAGATTAAAATGAAGTGCGTATAAATAATAAACTTCTTAAATTGTGAGCATAGGTGGATTATAAAAAATTAGCAATGCAGAGTCATATCTCTTGAAATTTTTCCTACAACATCAAGGAGGGAAATTACTATCGTGATGTTAAAAGCACTAAGTCATTCGTTTGGTAGTGATTCCATCCAGAATATATCTCTCCAATCATTAAGTCAATCTTTGCATCGAGGTTCTTCATGACGAAGCTCGCCTAAAATCCTAGCTACCACCAAATTTTCGATTACAAGACAAATGAAACATCTTTGAACAACTAAAAATATTTCAACACTTGGCTAACATACTCTGAAGCCTTGAGCCAAATCAACATGTTCTTGCACTCAACAAGCAACATTTTCAATCTTCTCATGGTAAAATTCTACAAAACTTTGAAACCAAAGATAGTATATATAAGTCAAACTCAGATATCTCAAATAAGCCATATGTTAGTCTCAAATTCTTGACCTTAATTTTCTAATGCTATGCCAACTATAGATTCAAGGTAAAATATCTATCATAAGGCACACACTTACTAATAACAAAATTGACCAACAGAACACAGTTAACCACTACATTGCGACCAATTATACAATTGTCAAACGAATATTGTAGCCAATTCAGACCACCATAATGACATTTAACCACTTAACTCTATCCATCTACTAGGTAGAACAATCTTTAAAAGAATGGCATGCTAATGCTTCTGGATAGCTACATCCTATTAGAAATTAATAGACCATGAATGGAATTAATCCTTTGACAAAGAGGAAGAAAATATTCCTCAAGGATGAAGCTCATGATTTCATCATAGAGGAGATTGGCCTTTCTATCAACACACAACCGTAACCGTGCTTGATCCCAGAGTACTGTAGTGAACTTAAGGATGTCATAATATGTGCATATGACCTTTGCCTGCTACCACCACTAGGTGTCGAGAGAAGGAAGTTGGCACAATATTGCTCCATACTTCCATTTTTCTTATTCTCCTCTCTGCAATCTCGATAGATGTTTCCATACGATGTTCCGCCCACATGCCTTTATGGCGAGAGTTGCAGGAGCCCAAGATGTGGTATTAATGTTAGTCTTGACATACTCTTTGCCTTACATGTCTATGTCCCTCACAAGGAGAAGATAAAGTTAGTGCGATTACACTATGTGTAATGAAGGATAAAAATTATCCAAACTAAGGATAACCATGACTAGGAGGATAAGCATTATCCACCAAATTCTTTTGCGGAGTAGAATATTCTGCAGCAAAGGGTAAGATCATATTTTGTACAGTTGTGTAATTCATACATCTCTGGATCTATGGATAAAACACGTAGAAAATAGGTGTTGAAAGCAAAATGATGATGGACAAGGAGATTTTATGTGACCATCAAATTGAGAAGGTATCACTTGACTCAAATCACATGTTTCCACTAATCTTAATGATGCGGGGTTTTGAAAAAAAGAAAGTAGAAGCATTGACTCCAAAAGGTGGAAGTATCTATTAATTAACCAGTGTCATGGAGGTCTCTCTCTATCTTTTCATCACTTGCATGATTCTAGTTGGGGTTGATTCACACTGGCCCATTTCAAACACCATAGAGGGATAGGTCAATACATACACACTCTTGTTGCATGTTGAAAGATTAGTACTCAAAGATTTCATTAGGAACAATCTGGATGTAATACAGGGCTATAATGTATCCATTCTCTTGCAGTATCAACGAGGTTGTTCTCAGTTTTAATCCCCCAAAAAATGTGTTGACCAGTCACTTGAATAGTAAGGTCCCGATAATTTAGAGCCTTTGGGATTACTTCTTTTTTTCAGACATAACCAATATATCCTTCGATGTTAGAGAAGCTAGTTCCTGTAGTCAAGAGACATAATTTTCAACCAAGTTGATACTTTAGGAATTCCTTTCTTAACATTTCATATAGCTCTATATTTAATATATTAGTTAAAATTTTAGCCTAAGTAATTTACTTAAAATTGTTATTGTAAATCGCTCTTTGGCCATGTTTATTCTGATTAGTTACTTATACACATTTTTAATGTACGCTGCATATATGGTCAATGAACACTCCAAAGGTGTTAATTCCAATTGATGCATCATGCATGATTTATTCTAGAATTTTTTTGTTTGAGTTTGCCTCTGTGTGTGACAAGCCACATTGAAATTTCTTTGAGCACAATGTTGCCAAATGGAGAATGAAAACCACAAATTGTATTGTGATCCATGGGAATGAATAGAATGAACTATTGTTTGTGGAGAGTGTGAGCTAGAAGGAGTGGACAACATGCCACTGTAACATTCAAAATGCGAGACGTAGAGACACATGGTGAGCCCTCAACCATATATATGAAAATAGTCAATGAATGAAAAAGAAAATATAATATTCAAGTCACATAGAAGGTTAGTAATTCATGGAAAATAAGTTGAACCTTGCTAGGAAAGTTACCTACCGACGGAAATTTAAATGTTCATTACGTTTATTGATACAAACCGATAAATATAATATTTGAATTAACTTTCACTGACTAAAAGGAGAATTAAATTTGTCCTCCCTGTATTTTATTCTATGCACCATCATTCAAGTATAGTTAATTACATATACATACATTATTTATGTTGATATTTGAAAAAAAAAGATATCAATTGACCTTTAATCTTAACCCAACACATAATTCTCATAACACTTCGACCCTCACTATTCTTGAGTATTCTATGCACGCAGTAATCCTTTACTTGTTATAAAAATCCGTCCATCAATCCACACAATGGTCACTAAGATATGTATTTTAACTCCATGTATTTAATGTCTACACTACACCCACCAATGTGGAATTTTAGGTCTAAATTAATATATTTATTTAATATGTTCAAAATCAACACTTCACATTTACTCTGCATACATTATATCCTAGAGGAAAGAATCAACATGGGAATCCAACATCATAAAATTAGACATTTTTATTTCATTACTTTGATGATCAAAACAAGCACTAATGGATTTCATACAAATCACAACTTCATATTCAATGGGTAAGTTGTCACCCCCATGCTTACGTTCTAAAATATAGCCAGTACTTCCATACAACATGACTGTAGTCCTACTGTCATAGTCGAAGGCATTAATGACATACGTTTTATGCAATACAAAACATAGTGAATAATATGTATCATAACTAAAATGAGCCTCAATGGATGCAATTTAAATCATGATGCATAATGCATAACAAAGATAACCTGGGGCATAGCTAACCTAAGGACACAAGCTATATCATTGAAAACCTTAAAGATATAAACCAAGTCACAGATTTTCAAGCAACCTCAGTTTGAAATTACCTTCAATTTCAAAGTCCTTCCCAAATAAATGATTTTAATATTTTTCTGCAACCTTTATTAGTTCTGAGGAATTAGGAGCCGCTTTAAAATTCATTGGAATAACTTTCTTATAGAAATTTTATAACCATCCCCTTCAGTAACCTATTATTTTCTTATGACCTAGTTTAGCAGCTACAATTCATCCATATCTTATAGAGGTGGATTGGTCCATAGGCCACAGTGTTTGAATCTAGAGCTTCAATATGATTTTTCACTTACCTCCTTGAACCAACCTAATGATCACCTACTATTCTCCCATTACAAAGTTTAACTTTGATTGAATTTAGTTTCAGTAATTTACACATGCATAATTATTCAATTATATCATAAAAAAATATAACACATGAAATTATACCCATAATATTAAATATTCAACAACATAAATAGTAAGGAGTGAACATATAGAACATCTCATGAAATTGAATCAAACCAGAGTAGCCAAAAGAATGTCACATGGAAAATCGAGCACCGCCACCCAACCTACAACTAACTTCCTCTAGTTCACCCCCGAGACGAGAGATATTTTCATTGATCAAACACCCCTTGTTGATCTCATAAATGGATATTTAATGCCCTCTTTGATGATATGGTTTCCTTTAGCGACGTCTCACTTTTATTAATTGTTTTATCCATTTTCCTATTATTTTCCTAGAAAATCTCGCTTTTTTTCTCTCATGAGGCTTTTCCTGATAAAAGTTTGTCTTTCTCTCCTTTAAGAATTTTATGTTTTTTTAAACTTAGCATCCTTCAATATCTAAGTAATTTAATGGATGATTATCTCCCAATCCATTAAGCTTATCTAGAATTTGATCTAGAACTATTATCATGAAAGAGTTATCCATTCCCATTCACCAAAGGGATTTCATTTGGATATAATATCATCTCTTGGTGTCTTGTTTTCCAAGTGATTAAAATATATTTATTTTTTATTTAGTAATAAACCATTTTTTTCATTGTTATACCTCATACCTAGCCTTTCTTAGCTTTGGTCAACAAAGTGTTACATACAACGAAGGGTTGTTACGTTGTGACATTTGATGATCTCATTGACCCAATTTATATTAATCGAATAGTCCTCGAAAATTTATAATGACCTTCATCCCTATTCATTAGAAAATAAGATAAGAAGCTTCAGGTGAAGTAACTCTACATAGTTATTATTACCCTTTCCTAGGCCACTTTGCACTTTGTAGTAGTGTTTTTCCTATAGAAATAAAAATTATCTTGAGCATCATGCAAACTTTTTGTTGAATAGATGGTGATGTGCATTTTAATAAACAGTTTATTGAAAAATGTATCTTGGAATTATCTCAATGTTGGGAACTACCTTATGTGTGTTGGAATTGTATTAGTTCATTAGGATTTTTCTCCCTATTATGTTGACTAGATCCCAATTTGGTGGATCTAAACAAAATTTGGTTGTAACCATTTTTTGACCACATATTAAAAAAGAAGACACCTACGCAAAGAGAATGAGGGAAAAGTGTGTAGAATTGTATTTGAAGAATATGTTGGATGGAATGAAAAACAGAGGTTTTACTCTTTGTAAGTTTCTTGAAATTCATATATTTTTGTCAAGAAAACCATTTTTATTTCTTAATACTACTTAAATTTGTGGAATTGAAGATGTTGTAGTGATAATTATTCAACATTTATGTATGGAATTTTATTTGACTTAATTCCTATATCATTTGAGTGAGCCACCAGTTGCATTATGAATGTGATTTACATGAATCCTCCAATGAGCTTATGAGAATGCATAGGCAAAAGCAAAGTGTTGTAAAACATTGTTTCCAAGTCATTATTTATTATGATTTGATTCAATTACAATGAAACAAATAATGGCATTAAATTCTTTGTGTTATGTTCGAAGCTGCTCATTCAAAATTTGATGCGAAGTTTTTTTAAAGCTCTATCTTTGGAAATACAATTATAGAGGAACATTCTAGAATTGATTTTGGTTGCTGGATGAATTTAATCAAGGCCTAAAATTTACCTAAGAAAAGTGAATGTTTTATTGGTTTTTAATATAATATCAATCAGCGATTGGATCCTTCGTATGGTTGGAGTAAGAGGCAAATAGCTAACTCTTGTTTGTCCTTTTTTTAAGGTTGAGGTTAGTTCATATAGGTTGCGAGAGCTAATTAGAAAGAGTTTTTTGATGCAGCATTTTTATTTAAATAATTTCAATTGTAGATGGTAAGATTCTTTTTGGCTTGAAAACAAGAGTTAATCATCTTTTTTTTGGAACTAGAGTTTTTGCAGATGGACCTTAATCTCCTTCTACTGCTGCATCATCTGGTATTATTGTAGTAAGATATTTAATAGAGTAAAATAAGCAATGTAAGTTGTCCATATGATTGATATATTTATCAAAGCATGGAATTTAGAGTTGGAAGAGCTAGAGGTTAAGGAGGAGGTTTAATAGTTGCAAATAAAGAGTTGAGAGAAGATACGAGAACTCGTGAGTGAAGGCCAGTAGCCATAGATGATGTTGAGAATTATGATCACACATGTGATACAAGTGATGAATAATTTGCAAAGGAGGAATATGATATAGTTATAGAACTCGAAATGTCAAATTTTAAAGTGTATTTTTGGTTGAGGCTTCGGGTCAAAGGAAGAAGTACCTACATAGAGTGGAAGTTTGGATCCATAAGAATTCATGGATAGGATAAATGATTTGAACAAACATTTTGAATATGCAAGTATACCTAAAGACAACCAAGTTAAGTTTATTATCACAAAGATGAGAGGACATTCAACCTTATGGTGGTACAGGGTGCAGGAAGAAATGACCTTGAAGAATAAAGTAGAGCTCAAGAGATGGAGTAGGACGAATGCTCAATTGGAATGTAAATGCCTTCTTGAAGATTATCAATTAATTTTATTTATGAAGATGCATAATCTTAAGAAAAAGGTGATGACTCTTAGGTATCTTATAGATAAATTTTATAAAGTGAACATTAGATCACAATATATAGAGGGAAAACATGAGAGAGTTTCCATATATATCAGTGGTTTGAGATTTAACATTTAGGATGAGTTAGGTCTAATGTAATTGAAATATGTTGAATAATCTTATTAGGTTGCATTTAAAGATTAATAAAATATGATGAGGAAGAAGAGTCAAAGAAGGAAAGTAAGGCATTACGGAGGAAAATAATAACAGAAGAGGAGAGAAGCTAGCAGCTCAGGCCAAAATTTAAAACCAAAAAGAATTAGTGATGCTAGAGGGAGAAGGTATGATTTAAGAGGATGAGGAATATGACGAGATCAACAAGTGAGATGTTATACTTGTAACCAATTGAGTGACTATTCATGGGACTCTCCAAAAAATGATGCAAGGAGAAGACAAGCAAAAGTAATACAACCTGAGGTTGAAACTCCAAAGGGGGGAGAATAATGTATCAATGTTCTATAAGAAGGAGAAGATTTAATAATGAAGCAAGTGATACTAGGAAGAGAAAAGGATGTATGTCAACTAGTGCAAAGAAGAATCTTATTCAAGATAACTTCTAAAGAAAAAGATAAATATTGTAGGTTGATTGTTGATAATGGTAGTTATCACAATAGGGTTTCCACAAAAAAGGAAGAGAAATTATAGGTGTATAATATGCCACATCCTACATTGTATAAGGTTTCATGGTTTCAGAAGGGACAAAAATTGTTAGTAAGTAAGCAATACTAAGTGGATTTCCAAATTCAAAAATAATAATAACAAGTTCTTTGTGATATTTTATAGATGGATACCTACCATGTCTTGCTTCGAAAATCCTCGTAGTATGGAAAGAGAGTGAGTTAATATGGAAGAAGCAACACCTACACTTTCGAAAAATATGGAAAAAAGCAAGTGTCACAACTAATAAAAAATTAATGGATCAAAGAGATAGTGGATCCAAGCATAATTTTGATGAGTGAGAAAAAATTGCTGACTAGGGATGAAAAAATTACGAAATATGAGAAAAAATATAAGACAAAGATTGAAACACAAAATTTGAAGGTAACTAATATTCCTTGAACTAACCATAATTGATTTAATTTTGTAAATTAAATTCTTAATGAATGGGTTCAACCAAAAATTGCAAAACAAATAGTGCTTTTGAGCAGCAAACATGGTTATGAAACAAGATATTCAAATGAATGAGTAGTAGTTGATAATTCTAAAGGAGAGTGGGCATAAGAGTTTGTGAAAAATGTTTCAAATGGTAATGTAGGAGGTTTTATTGAGAAAAAAGTGAACACAAGACAATGAATCCAACATTGATGGTTCCAATTAATCCTTTCAATTTTGTGGTTTTCAATTGCCTAGATAGTAAAAGAATGATTTTCCTAATCTAGGAAAAATAAATTCAGGAAAGTCGTGTGCCATATGAAGATAAAAGGTTGAAAACTCAGCTACATCTAATGAAACTATGATGGAAGCAATGGATTAAAGGATTGCATAAATGGGGGAACCACATAAGGAAGAAACCTTGGGTATCTGCTGCATTATTGAAAATAGGTAGTCGAATGGGACCTCATGGACAAGAGTCAATGACAAATTTGATGTCTGAGAGTATGATGCAGAAGCATCAGGGAAAAATCTTGATTTTCCATGAAATTTATAGAAAATATAAGTTTTTTGAGTGTATGGTGAGGTGCGTACTAATAAATCACTTATTGGGAAAATGTAGCTTGCAATTATCATGAAGTAGAGAGTTACCTATTATGTGTTGGAATTTTATTAGTTCATTAGGATTTTTCTCCCTATTTTTTCAACTAGATCCTACTATTTCGGATATAAACAAAATATATATGTAACCATTTTGTGGCTACATATTAGTAAAGAAGAAACCTATGGAGAGACAATTAAGGCAGATTGTGTAGAATTACATTCAAGGAATGTGTTATATGGAATGAAGAACAAACATTTTATTCTCTTTAAGTGTCTTGAAACGCATATATCCTCTATCAATGAAATTAATTTTAATATGTAATGATACTTATGTGTGGAATTGAAGTTATTGAAGTGATAAATACTCAACAGTCATGAAGGGAAATTTATTTGACTTTATTTCTAGTTTGCTGGAGTGAGTCACAAGTTGCATTCCACATGCAATTTATAGAAATTCTCCAGCAAGCTTTTGAGAACAAATGGGAAAATGGAAAATGAAGTAGCACATTGTTTCCATGTCATGATTTATTGTGACTAGATTCAATTACATTGAACCACTGATGCTACTAAATAATCAATTGTTAAGTTGCAAGATGATCATTTAAAATTAATGTGAAGTTTTAATTAAAAGATATACCTTTGGAAATAGTGATATAACTGAGTATTCCCAATTTGATTTGGATCATTTGTTGGGTGTAAGAAATTGCTTCGATTACCTAGGAAAATAAAAAAAATACTTACTTTGCAATCTTATATATATCATTAATTTGATATATCATATGGCTGGAGTGAGAGCTGAATACTCAACTCCTATTTGTTTTTTTAAGGTTGAATCTATTTCATATAGCTTTCAATAGCAATTAAAAAGAGTTTTTTGATGTAACATTTCTATTTAGATAATGTTTTACATCCACAATAAATCAAATAGTTATATTTGTGATTTCATCAGATTGATGGTTCAATTGTAGATGGTAACATTCCTTTTAGCTTGGAAACAAGAGTAAATAATCTTTCTTTTCTTTAAACTAGAGTTTTTCTATTTGGTTCGTAATCTCCTTTTGTTATGACATCATACCGCCCCTCCACACACTCACCCTAACAAGGGATGCCTTATCAAAGTATTCCTAGGGATAATAATGGTCATATTCTTAGTTTTTACTCTTTCCTTGGATGATGTACTTGTACTTTGCAATAAGTATGCACCAACTGATGATCTGCATAAGATTTATATGATTTTTTGGGTCTTCTTCTTCCAACTTCATTGGATGAGACACCCTACAACATGGAGTCTAAGGCAAAAGAATTTCAAACATCGTTCCACACATTCAGGGAAAAAGGACACATAACAAATATATGGTCCACATAATCCTTGAAATTTATACATGTGGCACACCAACTAGGCCTGATCATGCTTCCCTTATATAAGTTTTCATTTCTGGGATCTTATCTTCCTATAAGCACTATTGGAGGAGCATTTCTTTTACCAAACAACTTATATTCCATAATTTTTTCCATGACCAAGCTAAATACCCCTGTCAAAAATTATATAAAAACAACACATTTATGGTGAATATTCCCTGACAGAGGAGTGCACCCAACATAATGTATCTTCCCTCTCCCTTAGGTGAACATCCAATATACTGAGGGAAAAAGTGTAATTTAGACACTAAATTGAAAAATCAAAAGGCATATTTAGATGATTGCATTATGCCATCCCTCATCCCAAAATAGATGTTCTATCATGATCTTTCTACCCGCTCAGATTAGACCTCCTATTAAAACATAAACAAACTAAATTAAAACTTTATTTTAAATCAATAATATTTATTATTAACTACAAAAAACTAGTATATGTTTCAAACATTTAAAAACATATGAAACATGTATACATTTCAAAAAAATATGGAACCATGGAGATTTATCACAATTTTACCATGAAGATATTTAGTTTATAAATAGGGCTTGTTACAATACCATACCTACCATAACTCACTTCATATGACACTTGAGGATATGACATCATGACACACGTATATGTAGGTCCACTTCAAGATATTTTAAGAAAATATGTATTTCTCACACATCACCATTTAATAATTCAAAAAACTATGAGTTTCTCACACCCATTTCAAAATATTAAAAAAAAAATATATGTTTTCTCATACCTTTCCATTTTATAATTCAAAAAGCAATGTGTTTCTCACACACATTTCAAAATATTTTTAAAAAAATTGCATTTCTCATATGTGACAATTTTATAATTCAAAAAACTATGTGTTTCTCACACTTCACAACTTAGCAATTCATAATTTATTTCATTATTTGAGGATTTATGATTGAAAATAAAAGATCAAATTGGTGGAATGATATCACTATCAATAAACATCCATCCATAATAAGCATGAAAACACTTAATCCGTAATATCACATTGTTAAACATAAAGAAAAACACAAAAACATAACTACCATTAATATCGTTAAAATAAAATTTTTAAAATACTAATATTTTATTAATATTGTAAAGGTAAAAATATTACTTTTTTTACATTATTAATAATATTAATATTGAAAAAAAAATGAATTAAGAATATTACGACGTAGGTACTAAGTAGAAATTATGCATATTGCACTTGTTTTAATGTGTATAGAAAACATAATATAGTATTTTTATAATATCTAAAGGGGTATATTATGAAATTTTTTATGTATATTTTATAATCTTGAAAAGATGTATAGATTTTTATTATGTAAGTTAATGATATAAATGGAAAAATATAAGATTATTTTTCAAGAAAAATATTAATTTTTATTAAAGAATTATGAAAATTACATTTTGGATGTGCACAATTGTGCATTAAAAAATGGGTTGTTTTGCAGTACAACCATCCATGAAAAGGAGAAAATTGTCAAACCTTTTAAAATCCCTCCCCATGTCCAATCAAGTCCATCATTACATATCCTAATCGTAAATGCATAGCACAAAATACCATAAGCTACCAATCATCCAAGGATTATATCTCCTAAAAAAAACATAAACAAATTTGTATATGTAATCTTCATTCATTTATGATCTCTAGTTGCATGACTTCTATGAAAGTCCTATGATAGCACTCATATAAGTATCATATAACTACTCCATGATCTTCCAAGGGCCTATATTATGCTCAACGCCACTTTAGAGAGAGTGTCTATAGTAGTGTTACTTTCCTTCTAGATTTGACAACAAGAAATGCGATCAAAACCATGTTTTCATTGTAAGATATCTTCAGTAATAAGTATCATTGTGTGCCTGTCTATCACATACCTCCTTGAGCCAACCTAACAATCACCTACTACGCTCCCATTACTAAATTTAAGTTCGATTAAATTCAGTTTCAGTAGTTGTCACATGCATAATTATTCAATTATCTCATAAACAAAGATAACACATGCAATTATACCCATAATCTTAAATATTTGACAACATAAAGAGTAAGGATTCAGCATACATAATATTTCATGAAATTGAGTCAAACCAGAGTAGCGTAAAGAATGTCACTGGGAAAATCAAGCACCACCACCTAACCTAGAACTGACTTCCTCTAGTTAATTGCCAAGCTGAGTTCTTCCCATGGATCAACTGCCTCTTTCTAATCTCATCAATGGATATTTAATTCCCTCTTTCATGATATGGTTTCCTTTAGCAACGTGCCACTTTTATCGATCTTTTTATCCATTCTACTAGGCTTTTCCTAGAAAATCTCGCCTTTCTCTCCCACGAGTCTTTTCCTCATAAAAGCTTCCTTTTTCAACCACAAGACATTTATGTTGTTCTTAAACTTAACATCTTTCTCCAGCAAAGTATCTTAATGGATTTTTGTCTCCCAATTCATTAAGCTTATCTAGAATTGGATCTAGAAGCCTTATCATGAAAGAGTTATCCATTCCCATTCACCACTGGGATTTCATTTGGCAAGAATATCATCTATTGGTGTCTCATTTTCAATGATTAAGTTATATTTATTATTTATATAATAATAAAGTATTCACTTTCATTTTTATACCTAACACCTATATTTTCTTAGCTTTGGTCAACAAAGTGTTTCATACAACAAAGGTGCGTTACATACTCCCCCTTTAAATTTACACCGTCCTCAGTGTATTATAACATCTTACAATTTATTTCCTCGTTCACAGGTAGTTGTTTCTTAATTTTCAGGTTTCCATGGCCTCGCCATCTAAAACATATCTTCCGGTATATAGGTTACAAAGGAGTTCTACCACAATTCTCCTTCAATTGCTACCTGTAACATTTGTTCAATCGATTATGTGAGAGGCTTTAGATGCCATAAAATAAAACTCGATTTTAGTTACCACATTTAATGTCATAACTTGATATGTCGTACAACTATTTGAGTAAATATGGGTTAATGTTGCCTTCCATTTAACTATTATTCCACATTTTCATTTTATTATAATAGGAAGAAATGCATGCACTTCCAATTCATTTGTGTTGTTGTCGAACACTTGCTTCTTGCAGTCTCCCTGCATTAGTCACAACATGTCAAACTACCAGATTTGACCAATCAACATGTATAATAATATTACAACATCTTGGCTCAAAACATAACGACAAAAATGATAAATCATATATAACCACCAATCATAGATCACATGTAATCAACATACACCAAAATCATAAATATCATGCATACTAAACTAAAATAAAATACAGGTACTTAGCCTTTAATCAATCCTTAGCTTCCACCTTTATCTGTCTTTTGTACGCACTCCAGAACAGTTTCCACACCAGGCAATCACCCAGTGCCTTCTCCTAAACCATGTATACATCACATGGATACAACTATACACATCATCCAACATTGTGCAATACCCGCATCCATACTAGTACCGTATGTACCACATGTACACCGTACCATCAGTACAACGTGTAAAAAATACTTAGACATCCTAGGCATGACATATACCTGTTCCATTTGTTTCCAGCCCATGTTAGTATTATTATCATAACATCAGCTAGCTCAATGCCAAAATTTTCTTTGTTTGTTCACACTATCTTTTGTCAAGTCTACTCAAACCATTCTTTATTTGTCGACTAGAGAATAAGGAATTAATGGACCTATTCAAATTTTGCAACGAGAGCCTAACTGACTAATGTTATGACAAGTATTCAAGTCCTTTTATTTAGCTAATATTTTGGTTGCAAGAAAATTTAAGAAAATGATAACATAAAGGTAACTTTGTGTAATACAATTTTACAATACCAATAACTTTGAGTTCTGGGATTGGATTTGTCTCTAGACCCAGTCTTGATAATAACGCAATATGATATTCGTCGAATCATAAAGAAAGAATTTGATAGCTAATCTAGTATGGCCTTCAATATTATTCATGAAGTTTACTAACAACTTTTATCCTTGTCTTTAGCCAAGAAAATTTATTGTTTGGTACTGAAACATACTCCACACATAGAATAGTTATGTCATATGATTTCTTGTTACTCTTTCTACATTTCTTCCAACACCTTGTTGGCCATGGATAAATTCAGTGTATGTCCAAAACCAATTGAGTAATCAATATGCAAGTACATACACCTCCCATACATGAGTTATAAATCAAGGTTACAAGGTTCTCAGTTCCACACCCACTAAGTTTTTAGGCACAATGTGTACCAAGGTGTGAACCTAGGTCAATAACATGTTCATACCCCACTTTAACACTAGATCATGACCTGGTAAAATATAATTAATCAATTGTTAAATTCCTTAAAATAAATTGTTTATGCAATAATTGTTATGTTGTCATATTCAAAGCCAGACAACACTATCAATGCAATCTAACATATAGACTTCTCCCATATTTCTTAATAGGAAATTGTTGTTCAAAGTATACATTTCAGATTGTATGATTGTCAATTTATTGAATAAATTGCTAGATATCATTGTACCGAAACCAATTATTTTGTACACAACAATCTTGATTACAAGTACCACTTTGCCATCAATATGGTTGAAGCATATTATAGATTTAACAATGAGTTTTTGCATGGTTTTTGTTATCCTCTCTCTTCATCACCTATAACCTTTTATATGAAACACCTTACTTGATGCATTTATTATTTTACTACTAGCATAAGATCCTTAGATCACCATAAACATTATTAATGCAAAACCTCTAGGTTTACCAAAATATTGATAATTAGTATAGGCCAGTCATGCTCTGAATCTAGTGTATACTTCTGTTAGTCATTGGGCTACCTTGAATTGCTCTATTTCTACTTCAAGTGCATCCAACACCACCATATCTAATCTATTTTTAATTTCATAAAGCATGTATACTTTGTTTATATATATTAGTGACACATATTTCATTTTTATCTTATCTCTTCCCACAAGAAGTACATTTGTAAGATCTACAGTCATTATACTGGAAGCATATTATTTTTGCTGAAGATTTGAAAGGATCCTATTTATGAAATATTGAAAGAACCCCATCTTTCTCTGGATGGATATCCACATCAAGGTTGTGAATTTTGAGGTTGCATACTTGAGTTGCAAAAATTTACACATTGAAACTTGACTGAACTTAGGAATCTTCTCTTGAGATTTTATTTAATATTGGCTTACTACTATTAATCAAGAAGCACTAAGAGTTGATTTTACATCCCTATTATGTATTTACATCATATGTACCTTATGGTCCCTCTCCCATTGACCTACTTATGAAGGTCATAAAATTATTAATGTGTAATGTCTTATTCAACATGCATAGAGTGAGTTGTATTAATTTTGTGCATACATCTCATAGATCTGACCTAAGTTTAGTTTAAATGACCCTTTCATCTCTTAGTTATAATTATTGATATATTTCTTTACTAAAAGAAACATGTAGGTTCCAAACTATCCATGTCCAGTTAAATATGCATGTTGCTACTCAATATCAGAGTAATGACATGGTAAGGTTTAGTTCCTTTCACTAGCATATAACTGAATAATTTTTCCCATAAGGGTGTTTTAACGATTTAACCAATTGCCATAATGACATCAAAAAATGAACTGCATCATTACATGTAGATACACCAATTAACACAAAATATTAAATTGAAAGACAATTAAAAAAAAAAAATCCATTCTCTCATATCACACACAGGGACTTGTATTTCATGAAATTAACAATATTTCATGGGAACTTCATGAATAGATACAATTAAAGAAAATCTCCAGAGTTTGTACTATGATCCAAATCAATTACTTACCCATCAATTTTGGCTATCTTGATAGAATGTCATGAATTTCTTTTGTGAGATGTATATAGATTCCATCTAGATTTTTTCATGTTCACCATGATCTATGGAAACATAACTTATTATGTTATCTATTTTTGTCTTCCCATTACCTCATAAGAGTTCAACGCTTCTTCCCTTAAGATCTCTTATAAGTATAACTTCATTATATTAAGCTATTTCTTTAATTATACTACGCATAGAAATCATGCAACTCCTAATTTAATTTTAATACGAGAAAAGTAATATGATGGCATTATGTAAGGGCAGACCTATCGACATGCAATTACCCATAGGGTTCAAACTTTCCTTATCCACCATTACTTCTTTCAACACTTTCTTTCATATTCATATGCCATGATGACCACACCAATAAATTTCATCATGTAGACTCTCCATAATCATACCTTATAATTATTTCAAATGTGTTCATCCATCAAGCTCGATTATGAGCATCTAAATCTAGGGCTATCATGTGTAAGTATCTTAAACCAGTTTTAAATCATGGTATAGAGACTTTGTGCCATCACAAGAGAATTTAACAAGAACTTAAGTCTGGAAAAAACTTCCACAACATATAATGAAATAAAAAAATTAACCTGCGCATAGTTCCCATCACTTAATAAGTACGCATAAAAAAACTCTAACAACTTTATGGTTGACCACTTCTATCTATTGAACATAATCAAGAGGTTAATTGTTTTCACTTCTTTGCATTACTCTCTACTCCATCAAAATACTGCAAGGTTCTATGTTATATAAAAATATTGCAGAATTATTTGTTCAAATCTAAATTTACAGGGTTCCTTCTCTAATAGTGCTATTATAGCTATCCACCATGATGTATGAATATAACATATAGACTTCAGAAATTCAAGATAAAGTAAAACGACTACTATGAAGTGTGTATAAATAATAATCTTGTTCAATCGTGAGCATAGGTGGCTTATAAAAAAACAAACAATGCACAGTCGTATCTCTCAATAATTCGCTTGCAACATCAGGGAAGGAAATTATTACCATGATGCTAAAATCACTAAGTCAGTGGTTTGGTAGTGCTTCCATCGAGAATATTCCCCTCCAATCATTAAGTTAAGGCTTGCTTGGAGGTGCTTCATCATGAAGGTGGCCAGCAATCCCAGCTACCATCAAATTTCTAATCGCAAGACAAATAAAACATATTTGAACAAATAAAAAATGTCAAAACTTGGTGAGCATACTCAGCTTTGAGCCAAATCGACATGTTCCTCCAATCAACGAGTAATATTTTCAATCTTCTCGTGGTAAAATTATACAAATAATTTAAACCAAAGAGGGTATATATAAGTCGCACTCAAATATCTCAAATAAGTCATGCTTAGATTCAAATTGTTGTCCTCCATTTTCTAATGCTAGGCAAACTATAGGTTCATGGTAAAAGATCATCATAAGGCACCCATTTACTAATAACAACAATGACAAATAGAACAAAGTTAACCACAACATTGCCACCAATTAGACAATGGTAAAACCACTATTGTAGCCAATTCGGACCACCATCGTGCCATTTAACCACTCAACTCTATCTCTCTACTAGGTAGCTCATTCTTTAAATAAAGACACACTAACACTTCTTGCTAGCTACTTCTTGTTAGTAATTAATTGACCATGAATCCTCTTAATCCTTTGATGAATAGGAAGAAAATCTTCCTCGGGGATGAAGTTCATAATTTCATCATAGAGGATATTGGCCCTTTTGTCAATACACAACCATAACTGCACCCGATCCTAGAGTACTACAGTGAAGTGAGGGATCTCATAATCCATGCATATGATGGATGCCCGCTACCACCACTAGGTGTCGAGAGAAGGAAGTCATCATGATTGTGCTCCATACTTCCATTTTTCTTACTTCTCGTCTCCACAATACCGGTAGATGTTTCCATATGATGTGCCACCCACACCCCTCTATGGCGAGAGTTGTAGGAGCCCAAGATGTGGTATTAATGTTAGTCTTGATTTGCTCTTAACCTTAAACATATGTGTCCATCAGAAGGAGAGGATAAATTTAGTGTGATTTTTCTATGTGTGATGAAGGATCAACACTATCCAAGCTAAGGATAACCATTACCATTAGCATAACCATTATCCACTGAACTCTTTTGCAGAGTAGAAGATTTTGCAGCAAATGGTAAGCTCATACTTTGTACAGTTGCGCAATTTGTACATCTTTGTATCTATGGATAAAGCAAGTGGAAAAGTTGTATTGAAAGAGAAACAACAGTTGACAAGGATATTTTTTCAAACCTTCAACTTGAAATGTTTCATTTTTTTTTAAATCACACGTTTCCACTGAGCTTAATGGCATGATATTTTGAAAAAAAAAATCCCGAAGAAGTAACTATAAAAGTGAAAGTATCTATTAATTAACCAGTACCATGGAGGTCTCTCTCTAGCTTTTCATGACCTCCATTATTGGGGTCGGGGTTTATTGACACCACCCCGTTTCAAATGCCGTGGAGGGAGAGGTCAATTCATACACACTCTTGCTGCAAGATGAAAGTTTAGTACTCAAATGTTTCATTAGAAAAATAGGGCATAATACAGGGCTATAATGCATCCATTCTATTGTGGTATCAATGAGTTTGTTCTCGGATGTAATCCCCAAAAAAGTGGGGGAGAAATCACTTGAATAGGAAGGTATTGATAAATCAGAGCCTTTAGGATTACTTCTTTTTTTTCAGAGAACCCATATACACTTCAGTATTAGAGCAGCTAGTGCTTGCAGTCAAGAGACATAATTTTCAACCACGTTAATACTTTAGGGATTCCTCTCTTAACATTTCATGTAGATTTATATTTAATATATTCTTTAAATTTTCAGCCTACTTAATTTACATAACATTGTTATTGTAAATTTGATGTTTGGCCATATTTATTTTGATTCTTGACTTATACATGTTTTTATTGTGCATTGTGTATATGGTCAATGAACACTCCGAAGGAATCTATTTCAACTAATGCATCATGCACGAGTTATTCTAGAATTTGTTTGTTTGAGTGTGGTTAGTGTGTGACAAGCCGCACCAAAATTTATTTGAAAACAACATTTCCACATGGAAAATAAAAATAACAGATTGTATTGCAGGCCATGGGAATGAATAGAATGAGCTACTATTCATGGAGTGTGTGGGATACAAGGAGTGGACAACATGCCACTACAACATTCAAAATCTGATATGTGGAGACATGTTGTGACCCTCAAGCATATATACGAAAATAGTCAACGACTCAAAACAAAATATAATATTCATGTTATAGAGTAGGTGAACGAGTCATTGAAAATAAGTTGAACCTTACTGGGTAAGGTACCTACCCGAGAAAGTTGAATTTTCATTACATTTATTGATACAAGCCGATAAATATAGGATTCGAATTAAATTTCGTTGACTAAAAGGAGCGTTAAATTTGTCCTCCTTTTTTTTTATTCTATGCACCCTCTTTCTACTATAGACCATTGCATATACATAAATCTTTTATGTTGATATTTGAAAAAAAAAAATATTAATTGACCTTTAATATTAACCCTGCACATAATTCTCATAACACTTTGACCCTCACAATTCTTTAGTGATCCATGCACAAAGTAATCCTTTAATTTTTCTAAAACACACTCCATAAAATGTTGCAATGGCCACTAAGATGTGTATTTTAACTCCATATATATATTAACTACACTACATCAACCAATGTGGAATTTTAGGTCCAAATTAATAGATTTCTTTACTACGTTCTAAATCAACACTTCATATTTACGATGCATACGTTATATCCCGGAGGAAAGAATCAACACAGGCATTCAACATGATAAAATTAGACATTTTGATTTCATTCCTTTGATGACCAAAACAAGCACTAATTCATTCCATACAAATCACAACTTCATATTAAATGGGTAAGTTGTCACCCCTATGGTTATGTTGTCAAAAATAGCTAGTATTTCCATACAACATGATCATAGTGCTACTCTCATAGCCGAAGGCATTAATGACATATGTTTTATGCAATCCGAAACATAATGAATAATATGTATCATAACTAAAACGAGACTCACTGGATGGAGTTCAAATCAGGATGCATAATTCATAGGAAAGATAACCTAGGGCATAGATGACCCGAGCACACAAGCTATACCATTTCAAACCTTAAAGATATAAAGAAAGTCATAGATTTTAAGGCAACCTCAGTTAAAAATTACCTTCAATTTAAAATTCCTTCCCAAATAAATCATTTTAATATTTTTTTGCAACCTTTATGGCTTCTAATTCCTTATGCACTACTTTAGAACACATTGGAATATTTTTCTTATAGCAATTTTATAACAAACCCCTTCAGTAACCTCTTACTTGTTTAGGACATAGTTTAGGACCTATAACTCAGTCATATCTTATAGAGGTGGATTGGCTAATAGGTTGCAATGTTTAAACTTGGACCTCCGATATCATTTTTCACATACCTCATTGACCCAACCTAACAATCACCTCCTATGCCCCCATTACTAAATTTAACTTCGATTAAATTTTGTTTCAATTGTTGTCACATGCATAATTATTCAATTATATCATGAACATAGATAACACATGCAATTATACACATAAGATTAAAGATTTGATAACATAAAGAGTAAGGAGACAACATACATAACATATCATGAAATTGAATCAGACCATAGTAGCAGAAAGAATGTCACTAGGAAAATCGAACACTGCAACCCAACCTAGAACTGACTTCCTCTAGTTCACCCCTGAGCTGAGAGTCCTTGCCATGGATCAAATGCCTCTTGTTGATCTAATCAATATATATTTATTGACCTCTTTCATGATATGGTTTCCTTTAGTGGCGTCCCAGTTTTATGGATCTTTTTATCCATTTAATTTCATTGTTATACCTTAGACCTAGCGTTTCTTAGATTTGGTCAATAAAGTGTTACATAAAACGGAGGGGTGTTATACTATGACATTTGATGATCTCATTTAACCCATTTATAATAATCAAATAGTCCTCAAAAATTTATAACTATCTTCGTCGCTCTTCATTAGCGAATAAAATCAAAATCTTGAGCCTAAGTAACTCTACATAGTTATTATTACCCCTGCCTAGACCACTTTGATGTTTGTAGTAGTGTTTTTCTGATAGAAATAAAATGGATCTCGAGCATCATGCGAAATTGTTATTTTCCATGTAATTTATAAAAAATCTAATTCTCTTGAATAGATGGTGAGTTTTGTTTTAATAAATATCTTATTGGAAAAATGTAGCTTGCAATTATCCGGAAGTTGGGAACTACCTTATGTGTGTTTGAATGGTATTAATTGATTAGGATTTTTCTCCCTATTATGTTGACTAGATCCTACTTTTTTAGATCTAAACAAAATCTCGTTGTAACCGTAATTTGGCCACATATTAAAAACAAAGACACTTACGCAAAGAGAATGAGGGAAAAGTGTGTATAATTGTATTCAAAGAATATGTCGGATGGAATGAAGAACAAAGCTTTTATTCTCTATCAATTTCTTAAAATTCATATATATTTTGTCTACAAAACCATTTTTACTGCATAATAATAATTAAATTTATGGAATTGAAGATGTTGCAACGATAATTAGTCAGCAATCATGAATGGGAATTTATTTGACTTAATTACTGGATTATTGGAGTGAGCAACAAGTTGCATTATGAAGTTGATTTACATGAATTCTCTAATGAGCTTATGAGAATTCATAACAAAAAGGAAAGCAACGTCAAAAGTTGTTTCCAGGTCATGATTTATTATGATTTGATTTGATTACATTGAAACCAATCATGGCGTTGAATTCTCTGTGTTAAGTTGCATGTTTCGCATTTAAAATTTGATGCTAAGCTTTTTTTTAAATCTCTATCTTTGGATATACTATTATAGAGGAACGTTCTAGACGTGGTTTCAATTGTTGGATGGATGTAATCAATAGATATAACTTACCAAGGAAAATTGAAACTTTTCTTGGTTTTTAATTCAATATTTATCATCAATTGGATACATCGTATGGCCAAAGTAAGAGGTGAATAACCAACTCATGTTTGTCTTTTTTTTAACATTGAAGTTAGTTCATATAGGTTTGGAGAGCTACTTAGAAAGAGTTGTGTGATGCAACATTTTTATTTAAATAATGTTTTATATCCAAAAAAAAATGTTATATTTGTAATTGCCTCATATTGGTGGTTCAATTGTAGATGGTAAGATTTTTTTGGCTTGAAAACACAATTTAATCATATTTGTTTTTGAATTAGAGTTTTTCTAGGTGGATCTTAATCTCCTTTGTTTCTTGCATCATTCGGTCTCAGAGTAGTAAGATCTTTAAAATAGGAAACTAAGTAATGTAAGTTGTCCCTCTGACTGGTCTATTTTTCAAAGGATGGCATTTAGAGTTGGAAGAGATAGAGGTCAAGGAAGTGGTTGAGTAGTTGCAAATACAGAGTTGAAGGAAGATGTGAGAACTCTTTGGCGAAGGCTAGAAGCCATAGAGGTTGTCGGACATTATGATCTAACATGTGATACAAGTGATGATGAACTTGCAATGGAGGAAGATGAGATAGTTGTAGAACCCTAAAGCTCAAATTGTAAAGTATATTTTGGTCGAGGCTTCAGGTCAAAGGAACAAGTACCTATATATAGTGGAAGTTTGCATCAATAAGGATCCGTCGAATATAGGATAAATGCTTTGAACACACATTTTCAATATGCAGATATACCATAAGAGAACCAAATTAATTTTATTATTGCAAAGATGAGAGGACATGTAGCCTTATGGTGGGACTGGGTACAAGAAGAAAGTGCCTTGAAGATCAAAGCAGAGCTCAAGAGATTCAGCAGGATGACTCCTCAATTGGAACGTAAATTCCTTCATGAATATTATCAATTAATTTTGGTTATGAAGATGCACAATATTAAGAAAAAGGTGATGATTGTTAGGGAGCATATATGTGAATTTAATAAAGTGAACATTAGACCACAATACATAGAGGGCACACGTGAGAGAATTGTCAGCTATATCAATGATTTGAGATTTGACATTTAGGATGAGTTAGGTCTAATATAATTGAGATATGTTGAAGAAGCTTATTAGGTTGCATTGGAAGGTGAAGAAAAGTTGATGAGGGAGCATAGTCAAAGAAAGAGAGTAAAGAATTCTGGAGGAAAATAATAACAGAAGAAGAGGGAAGCTAACAACTCAGGGCAACAAATAAAACCAAAAAGATGTTGGCATTACGATATAGGTGTTGTCCTTGATGGAAACTCACTCAGATGGAAGATTACAGTACAGTAGGTTAACAACAAATAATTATAGATCAGACTACAAAGAATGAAGAAAGAGAGCTATACACAAGTTCACCTTGACCAAGCTGCGTATACATGCAGGTTCACTGAACACAAGTAGCATATACATACACACGCACCTTAACAGAAGGAAAAGCGTGTATATCTTGGAAAACTAAGTTTTTGGTCTGAGGTATTTGGTCCATGGTATTTTGATCCATGGTATTGGTCCAAGGTATTTGGTCCGAGGTATTGACCCTAGGTACTTGGTCCAAGCTATTGGTCTTAAGTGGCTTTGGTCCATGGTATTAAGAAAGGTCTAAAACTATAAATGGAGGAGAAAATCATTAGGCCAAGGTGTGCAAGTATCGAATATGTGATGAAGTGTGAGATCTAGTATGCAAGTTATTGACTTGTGGTGCATTGTTGGATCTGAACCAAGGATGAACCTTAGCAGTTGATGAGGGATTAGATCTAATGATGGATCATGATCTTAAGGCTTAAAATGAATTATCATTATATGGTTTTGATCATGTATATTCTAGATCTGAATACTGACGCATGTATTATTCTATAAATGTTATGATCTGGGTATAACTTAAGTCTAGAATAGCTGCAAAATTTTGAATTAATATTTACAAATGTATATGATAGTTGGCTTTGATAAAAGCGCGTACACACGCAGGTAAGACATAGGTAAATTATGTATACCTTGTGAAGTATGTTTCAGTTGCTTCTGTTTTTTGTTGTAGAGTTCTCGGTTGTGCTTTGGGTTTTGGTGACTGTATTCTGGTGGCAGTATTCTGAATGATCAAATTGATTGATTGTGATTTTCTATAGTGATGGTGGGTTGTCAAAGTGATTGATTGATTCAGTTGTGATGTTTGAGTTTCAGTGATTGGTTGATGCAGATGTATTTGAAAGTTGTATTGCAGTGGTGATTGATTTTGAGCTTCAATGTAGTTAATGGGTCCAGTATGAAAATTGGATGAAACAGGGCCTTCATATTATGGTGTTGTGATCCAAGAGTATCCAGTCTAAAAATTTATGAAACGCGGTCCCTGGAGGAAGAGAGAAGGTTGTAGCCTTCTGTAGGTCGGCACCTACGTACTGGTAAACATATCAGCCAATACAAGAGCCAGGGGGTTGGAGCTCCCTTCTAGTAGTAGCTGGAAAATCAGTGAAGGTTGGAGCCTTCAGTAGGTCGTTGCCTACATGCTAGTAAACATATCGGCTAGTACAAGAGCTAGGGGGTTGTATCTCCCTTTCAGTAGAAGCTGGAGAATGAAAGAAGGTTGTAGACTTCTGTAGGTGGGTGGATGTGTACTGGTATGAGTCTGCACCAATACAAGATTGTAAACTAGTTTTTCTTATATTAAAAGAAGATAGCAGTAGGTGGTTTTTGTCCCGCATTAGGTTTTCACCTTAAATCTTGGTGTTCATGTGTGTTTCTTGTGTGTGATGGTTTGTTCTGATATTACTACGCATAGTTATTGTTTATATGGTTAATGAAGTACTGATTAAAGATCAACATATGATGAATTAACTGAATCATAAGTTTGTTGGATATACATTGGTTGCCTTAAATATTGTTGTGTGTACACGCAAGTTACCTTCATTGAAGTAGCGTATATGAATTTGAGTATGAAAAGAAAAGGATTATTGATTTGACTAATATTGTTTCACACCCCCCCCAAGTATTATTTCCAACAATTGGTGTCAGAGCAGGTCCTTTGCTAGAAGCTTGATCACTTGAAGGAGATTCGTAGAAACAATGGGAAAGAAGCTAAAGAAGAAAGCATCTCAGAAGAAGAACACAACTCAAAGGAACAGTGACAACAAGAGAGACAATTGACCTTTAGGTGGAAGAAAGTATTCAAAAACCAATTCATCTCATATTGAAAATGAACAAGAAAATGAAGCATTAGGTACAAATATTTGGTCTTCTAGTGATACCTTTCTTTGTTCATGAAATATTGGAGATACTGGAAGTGATCGTGAAAGAAACATAGAGATAGAAGTCAAAATATTCGTAGATAAAATCAGAGATCAACAAGATCTATTTAACAAAAGGGAGTGTGCCTTCAAAGAAGAAGTTTCCAAATTAAAAGCTCAGCTGGAGGAAGGAAACAAAGTAAGGAAGCAATACAAGGAAAGGGAAGATCGATGTCAAAAGCTACAGGATGAAGTGACATCCTTAAGAAATGAAATAAATGATCGGAGTATAACAATCAAGAGACTTAAGGATAAATCTAGTTAGTATGTAAGTCTTGAAGCTAAGATCCTCTCTCTAAAAGAAGATCTTGAAAATAAGCAGAATAAAGAACTACCTCAAGCAGACGAAGAACAAGAAAATGAGATTCTCAAATTAAGGCAACAAGTGGAAGAAGGAAGAAAGTTTGAAGAAATATTGAAGAAGAAATATCTAGAAAAGGAAGAGCAATATCAAGTTGAGGTAAATATCTTAAAAGGTAAATTAGAAGAAAAGGATAAATTGTTACAATTTCAAGACAGTACTAAGATTTTGGATAATATTCTTAGTAGTCAAAGGTCTCCTACCATCAAAACTGGTCTTGGTTTTCATGAATCTGTTGAAGGTGAATCTAGCTCACAAGGTGAGGCAAGGAACTCTTACGCAAAATCTGAAATGCTCAACAACGAGATGAGACGTCAACCCCATCAACAACCAAGGAAAGAAAGTCTTCAAAAAAAATCTTTTACTCCTAACTGTGGAAGTTATAGTCTGTTATTTCCTCCGATGAATAATGTTTAATGTTTTATATGTCATAATTTTGGACATGTTGCATCAAGATGTAGAAGTAGAATGGTTCAAGACCGTCACACAGAAATATCATCAACTTCCAGGTACTTTAAGGGATATTGTTTTTCTGGAAATATGTTTAGTCACAAAGCCATTGACTGCTATAGAAGGAATATGAGACATGTAATATGCTATGCGTGTAACAAGTTTGGACATAAAGAAAAGGAATGTAGAAGAAAATTTCGGCCACCATACCAAAGGGAGAAATCATCATCACACTCGAAGATATGGAAGGAAAAGGAAGTACAATCAGAAAGATGTGGTATAGCAAAGTATACAGACATAACAGATTCAGAGGGAGCTAAAAGTATGAAACTTCAATGTTCTAAATCTCATACGCAAGTTTCATGAAGACAAGTCACGTATATACGCGAGTTCGAAGCTGCACAGTGGTGTATATGTGGTTTGAGGAAAAATGCAATGGGACAGACTCAGAAAGACTGATTTGATATGATTCAGACAATTATCAGTTATATTTTCTGACGTGATGATAAATGACTACAGTTTGTGGATGTTATTTAGAAGTGCTTTTGATCCTCACAAGTTGTTTATAACTTGATGTATATCTGATTCATGATGATGCCTTGATACCTCTTACTGATATATGCATGATCAGATCTGACGCTAAACAGCTGGAACAGGTTCAGAACATGCTATGCTTCTAATAAAGCATTGTTGGCATTATGGTTAGAAGTCTTTGGTACCTAATCAATAACGATGATGCTTATGTGGCTAAATAATACATCTTGCTATGTTAAAATCTCAGATGATACTTGGGGTCACATTGTTGGTATTCAGATCAGATTCATGGATGATTACTTAAGTGGCATATTATTGTGGGTTGGTCAAGAGAATGGTGTTATTGCAGGTTACAGGTCTAGATGTTGTTGACAGATGCTTATGGTGTAGATTATATATGGTGTATGATAGTTGTTGATGAATATCATGGTCTTATTTAGATCGGTTGTCCCTGTTATAAATGTCATGTATATGATTTGATGTAAAGGTCATGAGAATACCTAATTTGTAACCCCACTATGCATGAGAAGGATGATGTGATATTTTCTATGTCAACCATGTATAAACATTTGGTATATCCCCACTTGGTTGGGAGATTGATATATGTATGAGTCATTGGTGATAGGAAGGTCATACTCACTTAGTTGAGATGTAGAGTCATGTTATTCTTTTGAAAAATATTTTTGTAGACTCTGCATGTGCTCAGGGGGAGCATGGACGGTTTAGTACATCTTAGCATGTACAAAAGGGGAGCTCAATCAGATATTTCAGCATGTACTTAGGTGGAGCATGGACAACATAATATATGTCAAGGGGAGAAAATATCTTGGTCCGCCCTTTTCCCTTGATGTCAAAGGGGGAGAGTGTCTTGGTGTTATGGTTGCCATCAAGTCCAAAGGGGGATATTGTTGGCATTATGATACAGGTGTTGTCCTTGATGGCAACTCACTCAGATGGAAGATCACATTACATCAGGTTAACAACAAAGAATTACAGATCAGACTACAAAGAATGAAGAAAGAGAGGTATACACGGGTTCACCTTGACCAAGCTACGTATACATGCAAGTTCACTAAACACAAGTAGCGTATAAGTACACACACACTTTCACAGAAGGAAAAGCATGTATATCTTAGAAAATTAATTTTTTGGTCCGAGGTATTTGGTCCATGGTATTGGTCCAAGGTATTTGGTCCGAGGTATTGACCCTAGGTATTTGGTCCAAGCTATTGGTCTTAAGTGGTTTTGGTCCATGGTATTGAGAAAGGCCTAAAACTATAAAAGGAGGAGAAGATCATTAGGCCAAAGTGTGAAAGTATCGAATATCTAATGAAGTGTGAGACCTAGTATGTAGGTTATTGACTTATGGTATAGTGTTGGATCTGAACCAAGGATGAACATTAGTAGTTGATGAGGGATTAGATATAATGACGGATCAAGATCTTAAGGCTTAGAATGAACTACCATTATATGGTTTTTATCATGTATATTCTAGATCTGAATACTGAAGCATGTATTATTCTGTAAATGTTATGATTTGGGTATAACTAAAGTCTGGAATAGCTGCAAAATTATGAATTAATGTTTACAGATGCATATGCTGGTTGGCTTTGAAGAAAGCGAGTACACACGCAGGTTAGACACAAGGAAAGAGCGTATACCTTGTGAAGTATGTTTCAATTGCTTATGTTTGTTGTTACAGAGTTATGGGTTCTGCTTTGGGTTTTGGTGATTATATTATGGTGACAATATTCTAAATAATCAAATTGATTGATTGTGATTTGCTACAGTGATGATGGGTTGTCGAAGTGATTGATTGATTCAGTTGTGATGTTTGAGTTTAAGTGATTGGTTGATGTAGATATATTTGATAGTTGTATTGTAGTGGTGATTGATTTTGAGCTTCAATGTAGTTGATGGATCTAGTATGAAAATTGAATGAAACAGGGCCTCTATATTATGGTGTTGTGATCCAGGAGTATCCAGTCTGAAAATTTATGAAACGTGGTCCCTGGAGGAAGAGAGAAGGTTGTAGCCTTTTGTAGGCCGGAGCCTATGTACTGGTAAACATATCAGCCAGTACAAGAGCCAGGGGGTTGGAGCTCCCTTCCAGTAGTAGCTGGAAAATGAGTGAAGGTTGGAGCATTTAGTAGGCCAACACCTATGTACTAGTAAGCAAATCGACTAATACAAGAGCTAGGGGGTTGTAGCTCCCTTCTAGTAGAAGCTAGAGAACGAGAGAAGGTTGTAGCCTTCTGTAGGTGGGTGCCTGCGTACTGGTATGAGTCTGCACTAGTACAAGATTGTAAACAGGTTTTTCTTATATTAAAAGAAGACAATAGCAAGTTGTTTTTGTCCCGCATTAGGTTTCCACCTTAAATCTTGGTATTCATGTGTGTTTCTTATGTGTGATGGTTTGCTTTGATATTACTGCACATATTTACTGTTTATATGGTTAATGAAGTACTGATTAAAGATCGACATATGATGAGTTAACTAAATCATAAGTTTGTTGGATATACGTTGATTGCCTTAAATACAGATGCATGTACACATTAGTTACCTTCATTGAAGTAGCGTATGTGAATTTGAGTATGAAAAGAAAACGATTATTGATTTCACAAATACAGACTCACCCCCACCCCCCCCTCAGTATTATTTCCAACAAAAGAATAGGTGATGCCAGAGGGAGCGAAGGTCTTCGTTAAGAGGTTGAGGAAGAGGGAGAGATCAACAAGTGAGATGTTATACTAATGGACAATTGGGTGATTATTAATGGGACTGCCCAAAAAATGATGCAAGGAGAAATAGGCAAAAGTAATACAACCTCAGGTTGAAACTCTAAATGGAGAAGAATAATGTGTCAATGTTATAGAGAAGGATAAGCTTTAATGATGAACTAGTTCAAATAAGAAGATTATTCAAGACAACTTATAAAGAAAAAGGTAAACATTCCAAGTTTATTATTGATAATGGTAGTTCTCACAATCTCGTTTCCACAAAAATGGAAGAGAAATTACATCTAGATAGGATTCCACATCCCACATTTTATAAGCTTTCATGGTTGCAAAAGGGACAAAAAACAGTGGTAAGTGAGAAATTCCAATTAGAGTTACAAATTAGAAAATATTAAGAACAAGTTCTTTGTGATATTTTGTAGATGTATATTTGTCATGTCTTTCTTGGAAGACCCTAGTAGTGTGACAGGAGTGTGAGTTAAGATGGAAGAATGAAAAACTACACTTTTGAAAAACATGGACAGAAGCATGTGTTACTACCAATAAAAAATGAAGAGATCAAAGAGATAGTGGATCCCAGCATACTTTTGATGAGTGAGAAAATAATGTCGAATAGGGATGGAAAAATTTGGGAATATCAGCAAAAATATAAGACAAAGATTGCAAAAAAAGTTTTGAAGGTGACTAATCTGCCTTAAACAAACGAGAATTTATTTAATTTTGAAAATAAAATGCTTAATGAATGGGTTGAAATAAAAATTACAAAACAAATAGTGCTTTTTAGTAGCAAAAATGTTTATAAAACATGAGATTCAAATGAATGAGTAGTAGTCCATAATTCTGAAGGATAGTGGGCATAAGAAGTTTGGGAATAATGTTGTAAATGGTAAAATAGCAGGGTATCTTGAGAAAAAAGGTACCACAAGACAATGGATGCAACATTGATGGTTCCAATTATTACGTGCTATTTTCAGGGTTTTAATTGCTTATATATTCAAAAGAACAATTTTCTTAATCCAGGAGAAACAAATTCAAGAAAATCATGTGCCGTATCAAAATAAAAGGTGGAAAGCTCAACTACATCTAATGAAGCTATGATGGAAGGAATGAATGAAAGGATTACCTAAATGGGGGAACCACCCAAGGGAGAAACCTTGGGTATTTGCTGAATTGTTACAAAAAGGAAGTCAAATGGGACCTCATGGACAAGAGTCCATGAACAATTTAAAGTTTTGGTGTATGATGCCGGAGTATCATGCAAAATTTTATTTTCCATGTAATTTCTAGAAAACCTAAGTTTGTTGAGTGGATAATGAGGTGTGTTCTGATAAATGTCTTATTGGCCAAATCTAGCTTGCAATTAACGAGAAGTAGAAGGCTACCTATTGTGTGTTGGAATTGTATTAGCTCATTAGGATTTTTATTCCTATTTTTTCAACTAGATCCTACTATTTTGGATATAAACAAAATATGTTTGTAACCATTTTGTGGCTACATATTAAGATAGAAGAAACCTATGGAGAGTGAATTAAGGCATAGTGTGTAGAATTGGATTCGAGGAATGTGTTATATGGAATGAAGAACGGACATTTTATTCTCTTTAAGCATCTTGAAACTCATATATCTTCTATCAATGCAACTAATTTTAACATGAAATAATAACTATGTGTGGAATTGAAGTTATTGAGTGATAAATACTCAATGGTCATGAGGGTAAATTTATTTGACTTAATTTATAGATTGTTGGAGTGAGTCACAAGTTGCATTCCACATGCGATTTATAGAAATTCTCCAGCGAGCTTCTGAGAACACATAGGAAAAGGAAAAATGAAGTAGCACATTGTTTCCTTGTCATGATTTATTGTGATTAGATTCAATTACATTGAAACCACTAATGTTACTGAATTATCTTTTTTAAGTTCAAGGAAAATTTTGAGGATGTAAGTTTATCTTAAAGTTTAGAAACCTTGGCTAACCTTACTAGTCCCTAATATGCAAATTATAAAATGTTTGGAAATATTTTTGTAAAAAATTTAGATTTCTAATGATTTTATATTAGTCTATATAATTTTTTGGTGATTTTTAGGGTTAAAAAATTTTAAACTATAAAATGTGGGCGAATCATTTTTAGAAAAGACAGAAATTGGCGAATCATTTTTTAGAAAAAAAAATATGGAAAATTAGCCCACTTGCAAATATTAGCCCCTAAAATTTTCCCGAGTTAAGTTGCAACCAAAAGAACTGGTTGTAAACATTTTGTGCCTAGACATTAAGAAAGAGGAAACCTGTGGAGAGCGAATTAGTCCCTTTTCCTATGTATTATGAGAATAAAATGCTTAATTCGCTCTCCATAGGTTTCCTCTTATGAGAATTACATTGAAACCACTCATGTTGCTGAATTCTATATGTTAAGTTGCAAGATGCTCATTTAAAATTTAATGTTAAGTATTACTATAAAATAGCTTCCTTTGGAAATACTAGTGTAAAGTAACATTCTCAATTTGATTTGGATCATTGGTTGGATATAAGAAATCGCTACGATTTACCTAGGATAATTGAAACTTTACTTGCTTTTCAATCTTATATCAATCATCGATTGGATGCCTTGTAAGGCTGAAACGAGAGTTGGTTAGTAAACTCTTATTTTATTTTTTTAAGTTTTTAGCTATTTCATACAGCTTTGAATAGAAATTCAAAAGAGTTGTTTTATGTAACATTTTTATTTAGATAATGTTTTGCATCCACAACAAATCAAATAGTTATATTTGTAATTGCATGATATTGGTGGTTCAATTGTAGATAGTAAGATTCTTTTGAGCTTAGAAATAAGAGTAGATCTTATTTTTTTATTAACTATAGTTTTGTTAAGTGGTTCTTAATCTCCTTTTGTTACTACATCATATCTGCCCCCACACACTCACCGTAGAAAGGGATGCCTTGTGAAAGTATGCCTAGGGATAAGAATGGCCATCTTCTTCAATAGTAATGTTCCATGGCTAGTGCACATGACCAACTTTATAAATTAAGTCATATGTGGTTATAACTCGTGTTCTTTTCCATTTAGGAGTATTTAGTCTTTGCCTGGATGATGCCATCGTTCCTTGCAATATGTATGCACCAACTGATGATATGTATGAGATTTATGATCTTTTTTGGGCCTTCTTGTTCCAACTTCTTTGCATGAGATGCCCTGCCACATGGAGTCAAAGGAAAAAAAATTCAAACAATGTTCCACACATCCAGGGCAAAACAATACATAAGGAAGAGATGGCCACATAATCCTTCACATTCATACACAAGGCACACCAACTAGGCATGATCATGCTTCCCTTCTATAATTTTTCATTTATGGGATCTTATTTTCCTATACGAACCATTGGAGGATCCTTTATTTTTCCAAATAGCTCTTATTCCATAATTTTTTCATCACCAAGCTAAATCCCCTAGTCAACAATGATATACAAATAACACATTTATGGAGAATATTCCCCAAGAGAGGAGTGCTCCAAACATAATGTACGTTGTCTCTCCCTGAGGCAAACATGTAATATATTGAGTACAATAGTGTAATTTAGCCATTAAATTGAAAAATCAAAAGGGATATTTAGCTGAGTAGCATCATGCCATCCCTTAGCCCAAATAGGTATTCTAGCATGATCTGCCACCTCATTGAGAGTAGACCTCCAATTTGCATTTAGGAATTCAAAAAACTTCTATGGAAAAATATAATTTTCCACACACCCTACACATTTGTTGATACCCATTCTTAATTGTTCACCATTTTCCAACTTCCAGGATAGTCCTTCTTTGACTACGTTGAATGAAGTTAATATTACCTTCGAAACAAACAAACAAAAAAATCCTTTTATTTTTTGGGTTTCTAATCCAATCTTCAATAGAGATAGGGTGAATATAATTTATGAATACCACTTCTATCCATAGGTTATTTGTGTATAACAGTCTCCATCAAACCTTAGCTACCAACAACTTAGAGAAAGGATAAGAGATTTTTAGACCCCAATCTTCCAACATCTTTGGAAAAATTGTTTTATCCCATTTGACAAAATGAAAACATAACCATATTTCTAACCCATCCATATAAATATGTAGCTTATCTTACAAATAGATTTCAAAATCCATTTTGGAATCAAGCAGAAAGCATCCTGAAGAATGGCATAACTTCTAGACAAAATTTGAGAAGCATTAGTCTACCCAACCTAGACAACCATCTAAAGCTTCAAACCTTTAATATATTCTCCATTTTTTCTATTAAGAAAAGCCAACTAGTGCTTTTATAATAATTCGGATTCAGATTGGGAAATTTTCAACCGTTGGAGGAACTCGAAATTATTCTTCTAACCATAAATTAATTAGTAGTTTATTTTCCTACAAAAACAACGAATAATTCAAAACTACAAGTTTCACAAAATTAAATTATGTGGAAGATAAACTGGAAAATGAGAAAGTAATGACACACACACACATACACACAATAAATTTGTCACGGTTATTTTTAGACTAAAGTCCCCATGAAAACCTTCCTTCAGATAACTATCCATACTCGTCTCTATATTTGCTTCCCTTCTCTCGCTTGAACTCTTTATTACATATTTTAATAATAATTTTAAATTTTAATCACATATTTTAAGGTAAAGTCTTATAATAACTCTAATGTACAACATGTAAAGATTGTCCTATTACCTTACTTTACCCATATGTACAAAATGTAAAGTTTCTTCTATTACCTTAATGTACCCATTTATAGTGATGTGGATTATGAAGCCATGTTTATTTACTCAATTAAATTATGTTGTGGCAAGCAATATATAGATTCAAAACTAAAGAGAAATCAAATATGACTGAAATAGATAAAATAAAATTTCCTTTGGAATTTAAAATAAAGTCAATTCCACTAAATTGTATACTATATACCACAAAAATAAATATTGTGCAATTAGATAGATAGACAAAGGAAATTCATGGATGTCACATTCAATTCCATGGTCTTCTCATATGTATACTTGAATTATATATGTTAGAATTTAAAACTTATAATAAATATGAACTTTGTTAACCATAGTATTAATGTATTACATTGTAAGAACAAGACATCAAGAACTAAAAACATTCACGTTAATTAACATAATTGACATTGATGGTAAACATTAAAAACTCTACAACATTTACGTTAAAACACCACACATTCTACAACATGAATCTGAAACCATCACAATCTAGAACAATGAATAAATAGATAGATATGTTGGACCTACACCATCCAATGAGAAACACTATCGCTATAATCAGTACTAAAAGTTGTATTCCTCGTAGTGCAAGTAGCAGTCATTGAACTGACCCCTAGCACCAATGGTAGGGCCACAAAGGCTCGAGATGCAATTGAAGAGGTTAGTAAGGCAGCCCGTGCACTGAGACGAATTGATACTATAATCGCAAATGATAATATAATACTAGTTGCTTCCAACCATGTTCTTAAATATTTAAATTATCAATTATATCACAATTATTTTTTATATTAATAATGTCAATCTATATAAATTCTATTTTAATGTTGGATTTATAAATTAGAATTAATTATATATTTAGTAACTTAATTTTTTTCTATTAATAATTGGCAGACATATGTATAATCAAAACATCATAATCACTTGTATTTGAAATTATTTTTATCATAGAATTTTCATAAATAAGTTTTGGTTTTCTTAAATAATTACTTTATTTAAATTCTATATTATACTACCCTCTAAATATTCCTCTTACGAGGATTATTGCTATCAACTAGTTTTTGCATAAGAGGTAGGTACCAAGTAGCAATCATGCATATTGCACTTGTTTTAATGTGTATAGAAAACATAATATATTATTTTAATGATATCTAAAGGGGTATATTATGAATTTTTTTTTATGGATATTTTATATCTTGAAAATGTGTATAGATATTTTATATGTAAGTTAATGAGATAAATGGATAAAGACTATAAGATTATTTTGCAAGTAAAATAATCAATTTTTATTAAAGAATTGTGAAAATTATAGTTTGGATATGCACAACTGTGCATTAAAAAATGGGTTGTTTTTCAGTACGACCATCCATGAAAAGGAGAAAAATATCAAACCTTTTAAAATCCCTTCCCATGTCCTATCAACTCCATTAATACATATGCTAAGCCTAAATACACAGAAAAAATACCATAAGCTACCAATCATCCGAGAATTATATCTCAGAGAAAAAAACATAAACAAATTTGAATATGTTATATTCATTCATGTATGATCTCTAGTTGCATGACTTCTATGAAATACCTATGATAGAACTCATATAAAGTATCATATAACTGCTCCTTCATCTTCCAAGGGCCTAGATTCTGCTCAGTGCCACTTTAGAGAGAGTGTCTATAGTAGTGTTCTTTTCCTTCTAGATGTGACAACAAGAAACACAATCAAAACCATATTTATGTTGTAAGATATCTTCAATAATAGGCATTATTGTGTGCTTGTCTTTTACATACCTACTTGACCCAACCTAACAATCACCTACTATGCTCCCATTACTAAATTTAAGTTCGATTAAATTTAGTTTCAGTAGCTGTCACATGCATAATTATTCAATTTCCTTATAAAAAAATATAAGACATGTACTTATACCCACAATCTTAAAGATTCGACAACATAAAGAGTAAGAAGCCAACATACATAACATCTCATGAAATTGAATCAGACCATAGTAGTAGAAAGAATGTCACTGGGAAAATCGAGCACCACCACCTAACCTAGAACTTCCTCCAGTTCACCCCCTAGTCGAGAGTTCTTGCCATGGATCAACTACCTCTTGCTGATATCATCAATGGATATTTAATTCCCTCTTTCACGATATGGTTTCCTTTAGTAGCATCCCACTTTTATGGATCTTTTTATCCATTTTCCTAGTCTTTTCTCAGAAAAACTCACCTTTCTCTCCCATGAGCCTTTTCCTCATAAAACCTTTCCTTTCTATCCCACAAGAATTTTATGTTTTTCTTAAACTCAACATCTTTATATAGCTAAGTAAGTTAATGGATGTTTATCTCCAAATTCATTAAGCTTATCCATAGTTGGATCTAGAAGTCTTATCATGAAAGATTTATCCATTCCCATTCACATTGGGATTTCATTTGGCGAGAATCTCATCTCTTGGTATCTCGTTGTCAATGTGATTAAATTATATTTATTATTTATTTAATAATAAATTATTTACTTTCGTTGTTGTACCTCTCTTAAGGGAATAAGTCCCCTAGGGCTTTGGGTTAGAACTCTAGCAGAGTAGGAGTAATCTACAGCAAGAAACAAGCTTTCAATAAACAAACTAATTATGTGAGGATGAACATACTCGGATGTCCTTCATTTGGGTAGTTCCAGCCAGGGTGCAAACCCTCTGCAACCCTTAATGATCCTCGAACCTGCAAATCAACCAATCCGAATACACATAGCAGCATCTAGACCAATTGTATGGTTATCAATCAGAGATAATCATTTTTACCACTTCATGCCAAATATAAGTGTAAGTTAAGTTGATTGTCAGAATGCTTTCATGGGAAATTATAAACTGGTTAAGCTGATTGTCAGAATGCTTTCATGGGAAATTATAAAGTGCAAATTTTCCAGTTTTATATGATATCGTCTATTACTCAATTCAAGCCAATGCTGTAATGAATCCTTGAGTCGGTGTGATCTGGTATTTTGGAGTGAGTATAGATTGGTTACTGAAAGGGATTAGGGTAGGAGCACGGGAAATTAGCTAGCTGAATTTCATATATATGGGTTTTGTTTAGCTAAAATAAACTCTAACGAAGGTCGGAGATATAAAAATATTATTATAGCTGCCCTGTTTTTTTTTGTTTTTTTTGTAAGTTGGGCATTTCATTATCAGAACTTAAAATGTTTTTCGAGATAGGGACGCGTTTTAGGATGGTTTCCTCTCTGATCTCTAGGGCACATACTGGAACTTTTATCTTATGTTAAACTGAAGATATAGTCAGTGGATCACAATAGGTGAATCACAATAAGTGAAGAGAGTTTTCAACTCACAAGAACCACCTTACCAAATTTCTTGAAACTGAAAATTCATTTTAAGGACTTTCAGCTCCACCTTATAAGATCATCTAGACAAAAGAAATGGAAAAGGAAATCCATAAGGGCTAAGATCATCCGGACAAAAGATGGAAAAGGAAATCCATAAGGGCATGTACCAATTTCCTAGAGTTTAACTCTTAAATCTGAAAATTTCCTGACATTTTTTTTTTTAAGCACTGAATACAATTTCCAGCATATTAACTAGATCTTAGCATTTCTCTAATAATGAATTGGTCATATTGACACCCTCTTTATAGAAGAATCAGGTTGAGAACAAAGTGAAGGAGATGTTGATAGTAGCTAGTTAGAGTCCCTTTACTGCCTAGACATCATGGTAAGGAAAAAAAAAGGATGATCCCTTCTGCATTTGTGTCTTATTGGAAATTGAATAAGAAAATTTTAGCCCTGTAAAACAGGAAATGGATTGTGTAAAATGCTACCTTAAATCCAAAAAAAAAGCCAAAATCAACATACACTATTTCAGAGATTTTTAATTCTACCTTGTAAGATTATCTTGACAGATAATATGGTAAAGCAAATCCATAGGGGTATATGCAGACTTCTTGCCAACATTTTCATTCTTCAATCTGAATATTCCCTGACATTCTTGGGAAGAAGCACTGAATACAAGTTATTGCATATTAGCTAACATTTGAAGATGTTTTCCCGGACCAACCCAAAGGTCTTTCCTTGAACTCAGGCATGGAGCACATACTTGAATTAGAAGGTGGCACTTCTCTAATAATATTGACATCCTCATTATACAAGAATGAGATTGAAAACAAAGTAAAGGAACTGTTGAAGATGGAAGCAATAGTACCTAGATAGAGCCCCTTTTCTACCTAACCATCCTATTGAGGAAGAAGGATGATTCCTTTTGTATATATGTCAATTACTATAAATTGAATAAAAAAAATACTAAGCCTTATACAACAGAAATACGGGTGTAAGATGCAACCGTTAGCACTTTAACCTCAATATTCAATACAATAAGGGAATCTGACGCTCTTTCAAGAATATGTCAGGCCTGAAATCAGTGATGCTTATAGTGAACTGGATGACAGATATTCAGACATAGTATGTAAAGGATAATAAGTTGTGTCAATGATTGAAGAATGGCAATATGAGGAGTAGATGGACAGATAATGTAAGCATCAGAATGAACCCTTACTATACAAGGATAGGATTCTCTTGTGCAGAAGGCTATAAAGTTAATTCCAGGGTTCTAAAAGAAATTCACAGGGTGCCATCAACAAGGAATGTTCCTTTTGCAGGCCTACAACAATCTTTGGTAAAGTTTCTGTTGAAAAGGTATATAAAAAAAAAGAAATTCAAAGATAGGTAACCCATCTGCAAAAGAGCTTTACTACTAAAAAGCTACTATAGGTACCATACAATATAAATAACCTTAATCTGGAGGAAAACAGTTTATTGAAAAACAGACTATAGGTGACCTGTTTACACCTGTTGAGATACCCGTGTCAGTGCAGACAAGGTCAAAACTTTGTGAACAGAATGAGAGCAGAAGTAAGAACCACAATGTATGGAAACCCTAAGTGAATCTTGTAAGATCCACGCTGTGTGGAAACCCTAGGTAATTCTGAGCATAAGAATTACACTTATGGACATACCTTAGAGCCTTTACGGATATCTAAATAATTTAAGAAATACTGCGAGGAAAGGAACCATCAATATAACCAGAGCATATGAAGAAAAAAACTGGATGTAAATGAAAGACTGGAACTTCTTTTGACGAAAAAACATTTATAGATTTTGAAAGACTGGAACCCCTTTTTTTTTTTTGAAATTAAGGAGTAGACTGTTTTAAAAATAAGACTGGTGCTAACTTAGAAATTCAAACAATTATGAGGCCTATTGCATGCACAAAACCAATCATGTAAATTAGAGGATTTTTCCAAAGAAGCTTGAACTGTGAGTGAATAACGAGCGCAAATAATGGTGCAAATACCAGACCTATGTGCACCCTAATTGGATAGCCACGGACAGAGGCCCCCAATAGAGAATAATTCATAGAAATGAAAGTTATTGGAGAAATAAAACCCTCATACCAAATTGAAACAGCTGACACTGTGTTCACGAATATAATTTTGGTTATTAACAATATTGTAAATGATAAAAGAATTACCCCTTCAACCCAAGACTAAAACCCAGAATAACCCAAAGGCTTTGATGCATACAATCTTATAACGAAAAACAGAACCATCACTTCCACCTAGAGGAGAACCACAATATGGAAAAGAAATCGAAACAAGCTAAATAATAACCCGTAGAGGAAATAATATCCATGGTTGCTTATTAGAATAGAGAAAAGAACAACTGACCATAAATTAAATGTGAAAGTCAAACGACATATATACATACATATTCATGAGAAGAGACAAATGTTCAGATTTATACCACTTCAAAGCCGCAGTGTAATATAGAAGGAAGGATTAAATAGAAAAAAAATGGATTCGCTTCGTAAGCAATTAGATGCTTTAATGGGAACCAATCGCAATGGGGACGTAACAGAAATCAAACACAACTATTATGATCGGGATGCTTTCCGTCTCTATTTAGCCGGACTTTGCCCTCACGACCTCTTTCAATTAACTAAAATGGATTTAGGTGCTTGCTCAAAAGTTCAGTCCTTGCAACTACGAAAAGAATATGAAAGTGCAAAGGCAAAAGGTAAAGATAATTATGACAGGGAGCTAGAAGATGTTCTTGAGAGGCATATTGGTGAGTGTGACAGGAAAATTACAAGAGCCCTAAAACGCCTAGAGGATGACGATGCTAAGGCTACAACAACAATATCTGTATCTGCAGTTACACAGTCCCTTGAGGTGGAAGACTACACAAAACAAATAATGGAGAAACTGAAAGAAGCGGAATATCTAGACTTGGAAGGGAGAAGTGATGATAAGATAAGAATTATGGAGCTGGTTGAGGAATTGAGAGGAAAACCAGCAGATAAACAAGCTATGCTGCTTTTGGAAGCTTTTAATAAAGACAGAGCTTCGATGCCACAACCTCTCCAAACTCCTCCACGATTGGCTCCTTTGCCAATGCCAGGACCCACTGATGCACACACCCAGGAAATGATCATAGAGAGGCTTAAGAAGGTTGAAGAACGTTTGGTTCAAATGGGAACAGTCCATTCATAGACCCTAGAAGTTCTGGTCAGGCACAAAAATTTTTCCAGTAAAAAAAATTGCTGCGATAATTTGCTACGATAAGAATTTAAATATGGTTTTCAAAGGAGAAATATTTCTTCAAGAAACTATTAGCCATGAATAATTTTCAGTTTCAGTCAAATCCCCCTTGAAGCAATACAAGATTTTTTTTTTCAAGGTTTGGTTAACAAATAGAAGCATATTCTAAATTTGCTATTGATACTAAGAGGCACAATCCAATAGAAAGAATAGAGAATCATCTCAGTAATTTATGACATTGTGCTGTGAAGCATATTTAATATTTTCAGGATCAGACATACTGAAATCTAATGTGTTTTGTCTGTAGGTTGTATTCAAATTATTTTACTGAAAATCTAAGTTCAACAATTTATGAATGAAATTGCGCATCTCATTCTGGATACATGCACATTTGTCAAAAGTTAACCGATCTTCGGGAAGAGAGAAATAAATTGTGAAACTTGATCGAGTTGCAGATGTTGAAAGACCGCACGATAGAACATCCAGCAGTCACCGAGAAAGAGAAGTCGAAAAGGAAAGAGAGAGAGATCGTGACAGCAGAAGCAGAGAAAGAGGAAGCAGATATGATAGAGACCGTAACAGAGAACGAGATCACTCTAGGAGTTACAAGAGGTAATGATGTTCACTAATTGTGTGATTTGTGTACTGAGTACCTTTGAAATTGCCAGTAGTAGAGGGTGATCGGATTTGTAGCGTTTGTATACTCAGAGACTATAAAAAAATAATCCTGGCCAAAGGAAATCCACATTATGTTTGTGGGGCTCGTGTTCTTGTCAATATTTACACAATCAAGGTGGAGCAAGAGTGCGGAAGACTATTCTATATTTTTTTATTTTTTATTTTGTCTTGGCTTGGCTTCGGTTTTACCATTAATCCATCATACAAACCAGTAAGGTAAAAAATGGGTAAACTTTTCAATGATGACGCACCGATTGGGCATGTAATGTATGTTGGTGTAAAATTAGCAAGTGACAGGATCTCAATTGTTATTCTTTTAGAAAAGGAAGCCAAAAATAAGGGTCCATAGGTCCTAGAGGTTGAACTTGGTTCTGATACCATGTGTAAGAACCTGATTCCTATTATTAGAGCCTTAATCTATTATAAACTAACAGATCTATTTTACTGTTGATTTGCAAGTAATAAAAGGAGCTTGCTGACCTTCTCACAAAGTTTTAAACATTTAACATCTTATCATTTTATCATAAGCAACATAAATTAAGATGAGCATTCCATTGATATCAACTTAACAAGAGTAGTTCATGAAAAAATACCTGTTCCGACGGTTGATGACGATACCTTTGTCGTATAGCTCCAGTTGAACGCTCCTTCTCACCGACCCAACCGGATTTACCACCCAGCCAACTAGGAAACAAATTCCTAGCCCAGGAAACCTCCACAGGTTCCCTAGCCCTCCGTGCCCAAGTCCAACCAGATATAGTGTGTCTTCAAGAAGAATGTGCAAAACCAGATAACAATACTTTCCTCCTCTCAAACCCAAGAAACCTCCATAGGTTCCCAAGGTCTCCCAAAATCATAACAAGTCCAAACAATCACAACCAACCCCCATAATCATAAGCAAGAACCCAACCTCCCCCTTTCTTCCTTCCCCCTTCCCTTTTTATACCCTCCTTCCCTTCTCCATCTCAACAACCTCTCATTAATGTCATTAACTTCTCATCCATCCTTACAGTTGACTTCTCTTCTCCCAAGTAAGCTAGGAGTACATTTGGAAATGTGAGATG
>APFE030691044.1:43410-59031 GCA_000404065.3 Pinus taeda | reverse complement strand
GTACATGGGGGAATGTGAAATGTAATTACATGGAGAGGACCATGTCTTCTCCTTAATAAATGTGAGGGTACATTGGGTAATGTGAAATGAATATATATATTGATAATGATTTGGAGAGGACTATGTCTTCTCCCAAGTAAATGTGAGGTACATTTGGAAATGTGAAATGTAATTACATGGAGAGGACCATGTCTTCTCCTTAATAAATGTGAGGGTACATTGGGTAATGTGAAATGAATATATATATTGATAATGAGTTGGAGAGGACTATGTCTTCTCCCAAGTAAATGTGAGGGTACATTGGGGAATATGAAATGTAATTACATGGAGAGGACCATGTCTTCTCCTTAATAAATGTGAGGGTACATTGGGTAATGTGAAATGAATACATACATTTGAAATAATGGAAGGAGACCAAATTCTACCCAATATTCAATTTGAGAAGGTAAGTGGAGAATTTGAATAATGGAAATCATGAATTTTATATTAGACCTATATTTCTCAATATTTTTAGATAATGTAAACATTAACAAAATTTGTAGGATAATATTTAAGTGGGGCATTACAATTAGTTATTGATGGAAATGATCATTCATACATAAACCATAACCATAACAATAACATCAGATTCATAAACAAAGTCAATATCAGGAACAAGACATCGTTTCTTTTTATTGTAGAAAACTTTAATAAAACATGGAAAGAGTTCACCTGAGTCTTCCTCTTCTGGCTCCAAGCGGAACCGTCCTCTAGGTTCATCCAGTCCCATCCTTCAACAACCTCCTTTAATAACCAATACCATGATATCTCCAATCATGTGAGAGAATATAAAAAATCAAGGAAACAAGGGTTTCCTGAACTCGAGGAAGTGCTTGAAGCACAAGGATTCTTCAAACTTGATCAGGGGATAATCGCAGTATAGTAATTCTATAATTTCTCTCCTCCTTAAGGCTATCCCATTAAAGTCTTTTTATACTTCTCCCAAATTATTTTTTTAGTTGGGAATTAGTTGGGAACAGTTGGGCCACGGGCAGTAATAGGTAATCAACAGGAAAAACTCGTGATCTCTGCCCATAGTTAAGGAAATTTTTTTTTTTTAAGTGTTTTAACACATATACACGGGTTGGGTATAGACTGACCCACATGTACGTGTTTTTAACACAGGGCAAAGTATTGTACAGGGAGTAAAACATTGTTTTTAAAATATTTGGACCAAATCTGGAAGGAGGGATTTCCCTAGGCCATAAAGCAAGCATCACAAATACAAATGGTGGTGTTTGGAGCTATAACAGATGCCCCCTAATATATGAGGTTAGAAGGGGTACATGATGGATGAAATGTATTAAGTATATGGAAAGGAAACCTATAAAAAACTGAGAAGGACTTCACCAGATTTCAGCCTGCCAAGCCAGCAAAAGAAGATCAGAAAGAAACAACTACCTAAGGTGGGCATACCAATGCTCAGAGAAAGTAAAGCATGTCTGCATATCAATTACAAGTGAATCCATAATGTATGCAAGTATAAAAAACTGAAAGTACACAATGGATCATCTGATCATGATCGAACAAGTACATGTCTGAATATCACATATAAGAAGATGATCAATGACATTGAAAGATGAAGCTAATCATTGATGTCAAAAATTGATCCCAATAGTACCAAATGAACATGATGGAATAAGATGATACTACATCGCAACTCGGATGCCAGCATATAGGATGTCGTTGTGAAGGACTGCAACATATAATGTGGAATGGTGTCAACTAGCAGCAATAGGAGCAACTGACAAGTGAACCAAATAATGTTGATGCAACAGGAGGTCTTCACCAACTGTCGTGGTACATTTCTTCACAATGGGAATAAATGATCTGAAGTCAACCATGTGAGAAATCGTTTGATTACCAGTCATTGATGTATATCGTTAACAAACGCAAGACTATTCACCGATAATGATAATGAGAGTCAAGGTACGCGGTACAATCTAACAAGTGTGAATAGATGATCTAAAGTCGAACACCTGGAAGGATCTATCAATTAGGAGACAATGATGGTTTCCCACTATCGATAGCGAAGGATTTGCCACTGATGACTGCAAACCCCAAGGTACTGCCAAATGGACTCTAGACCTTTGCCCCAGAGCAATGAGTCATAGTCGATAGGGAAAGATCCACTAGAAGGAAGGCATTAAGGCATCCTTCATCAATCTAGTGCGAGTGTAACCCGTAGGCCAATAATGTGGAAGGAATTGGACGAAAAAAGATGTAGTAACTCGATCGAAGCATGTTTCCGGTGTACACAAGATGTAACTAGCACAGGATAGAAATCTTTTGAACCAACCAATAATGAAAGTTGACACAGAGGAAAGGAATCCACCAATAGGGTCAAATGGAGACCAAGGCACTACACGAATCCCAATGTGTGATAATGAAAACTGAAGTCGAACACAAGGGAAACCACTCAATCAAAGACCCATGATACTAATCAATGTTGAGCATAAGGTGACCTATCAATAATGAAAATAGGGCCAGGGTGTAGCTCTAGGCTTGTCCTCAAAGAAATATGTCGTCGTCGATAAGGAAGACCCGCTAGCAAGAAGTCAATGGAGACCTTCTCAAACTTGCACGAGTAAAGGGCCAATATAACTAGCGTGATGATAGACAAGACACTAACAACTAGGGATGGCCAACTGAAAAATAGGTCAAGAGACACCACAGAGAGGCCGACTCAAGCTTACTTCCCTTGAAAAAAAGCATGACTCAATGATGACTATGTGGCAGCATATGATGACTCTGTATAAGCTCATCATGCACAAGGCATGAACAAACGCTCCATATGATTGGAAGAGATAACCAATCAGAGGAAAACTGACACAATAACAAGGTTAAGGTGTACCTAAGCCAAACTAAATCCCGCCCAAATGGAGGAGAGACTTTCTTTTGAGTGATTTGTTCAAGGGCGACACAACTGACTCTAGCTGCCAATAATATATGGAAATGTTGTCCCATTCCCGCTCTTTTTGGAATATGTAATTTTTTTTTATCTTTTTCTTTAAGTTGGAAAAGGAATAAAAGAATGCTATAGTACAGTGGAAAGAATGAGTGTCAGTGAAACAAATGATCTAGTTCCTGGGATGGTAACATTCCTATGCTCAATGCAGGGAGGCGAAATTGGTTAAGGACACTCAAAGGGATGTTCCTTCCATGGGTCTGAGGGTGTGTCAAGTTGCAGAAGCTAAGGGATTGCAAGTTTGATTTTGTAGAAGGCATGGTAAAAAATTGGCTTAAACACGAGTCCAAGTGAAGCCATCTCAAGGCCAAAAGGTGCAAATGTTCAAAATGCAATACAGTAGTACAACTCAACACAAAGGAGCCTCTAGCATATAAGTCTAGAACGAAGCGAAGAAGCAAAGAGGAATGAGTCTTCAATGCACAAGTCATGGCGGGACTAGAGAGGACTCCTGAGCCTACTCAATAAAATAGCACGGGAAACCAATGTTAGTGAGGTGCTAACTACAATGCCCATGTAAAGGATGGCTCTACCATCACGTCATGATTTAAAAATCGGCGAGTGAACATGGTTTACTAACCATAACATGACGGGATCAACCCTATGGAAATTGTATCGACAAATGGAGGCTAGTATGCAAAATACAACGGAAAAATGGTTTCCCTAACTTATATGCCAGTGAGTGAACGGTGCCTGCCATGACGAGTCAGTAGTCATGGAACCGATGTGAAATTTCTGAAAAAGCGTCCAAAATGTCATCAGAAAAACAACCTATTCCCGACAATCCAAGCTCACAAGTTAAAAGATTCATGAGACGAAAAAATCAAGTTCTGAAAAAATTTGACATTTTCAAAGCTTATAAAATGACTTTTTGACTCACCATTTGTACCATTTGTGTTGAGAGTTAAAGCTGTGGAGAAAAAGAACAAATTTGCACCCCCAAAGAATTGGATCATTCAAACTCGATCAAAATCATCAGGTAACTCCCAACTCTAGCTTGTATTACTTTTAATTGTTTTTAGGAATTTTCATTAAGTTTTCACCATAGGAATTTATGTTAAAAATTTCAACGCGGTGTATACGCATGTTGGATATTATAAACCCGCATATACGCAGGCCCTACACACGACTATGTATGAAAGGGACCCACGTATACGTGGTTTGAAATTTTAACACAAAAAAACTAACAGTTAGAAATCAATTTTCTTGCAGGATGACAATTACCTGGAGAGAGAGGGAACACACTACCATTGATAATGAAGTTATGAATGATCAGCAAGCATTAGATGCATTAAGGGGATGCAGGTTATTGAAATTTTTCAAAATGCCAAATATGAAGGCCAACACCCGCTTGCTTGAAATGTTAATCCACTACTTGAGTATTGAAGAAGATGCATTCATGATTGATCAAATGCCTTTGAGGATAGAGGTAGAAGATATTTGCTTTATCACTGGCCTCTCCCAGAGAGTAGAAGTTGTACATTTGACTTGCTGAACACGAAGTAGTCTCTCGTGGAGGACTACGTACATATATACTGTCTGGGGCATCCTGAGAAAATTGGAAGCCAAATTCCAATAAAACATGTAGAGAGTTTGTCCCTGAGGATCTGACTGTTTACCATAGCCAGGATAAACGGGTCAGCCTCATTGCACCAAGCGTCACGACTATCCATGAGCATGGTCGTGGAGTGTCTCACTACTATTTTTTATTGGTGTACACCTCTTCTTACCAATATGAAGAGCCAGTTGTCTTCCATTCAAGAAGGACAAACCAAGAATTCTGGATATGGGACAATTTTGTGCTCCTTCTTCTTCAAGAAGGTTCCAAGGCTATGTCCCAGAGTATCAGTTTCTATCAGTAGCCCCCGAGATCCTCAGATGGGTAGGTGGGCTGACCTGATGAAACACCTTGGAGGCAGGAACGTGCTGAGGACTGCTTTCGATGACGAATTATTCTCCTAGTGGGAACAACAAATCATCGTCGTGGATGACTACCCCTATGCTGGCATGGATTTCAGAGGAGATCCAAACTTGGTGTTGCCACCAAATGCAACATGGGGAGAGATAGGTAACCATTTTTTAAGTTTTATCAATTTTTAATATTTTTTGTGTTTTTTAAATCTGAAAATGAAAAATATACTTTTGATGGGATTAAAATACTGATATAATGATCATGTTCCAGACGTAGGTCTAGTGTGACCAAATGGATTTCTGCGGCACAGGCATCGTGGAAGACGTGCTGAAGAGGCGGCTGCAGAGACTGAAAGGGTCTTATACGCAGTCGAGAGAAACTTGGTGAGATTAACTCACCAGGTACCGATGGTGGCTGTAGAAGACCTACCTGAGGATATGCAACGTTGCGTGGTAGGAGTACCACGTGACTCGGTTCACATTCTTAGGCGTGTGGCTAACACAGTAGTCACTTTCTTGGCCACTCAGCCTGAGTCGGGTCGTAGATAGTCTAGACATGATTATGGGAATTTAGTCTCGATTTTGTATATTATTTTTGAAACACTTTATGTACACACGGGGGATTTTATGATATATTATAATATATATATATAATATATATATAATATATATATATATATATTATATATAATATAAATATATATATATATTATATATATATTATATATATATATACAATTCCAGATTTTTTATGTTTGCTTTTATCTTGATGAATGAATGATATGCCAATCTAATGCTTGATTAGCGATAAAATCAACTAATGAATTGTCAGATCATGGAATGTGCAAATAAATAATAAAAGCAAATATCTTTGCAACACCCTCACTCTAAAAAATTGGCAATATAAATAAGGATCCCAAACCCGATAAATGTTATTCAATTGTGACACTACCAGCTGTGAGTCAAGAAACACTACCAACGAATCAATTCCATAAGAAATAGCTTCGGATAGTAAATGAATGACGACAGTATATTCGGCAATATTATTTGACGTAGAACCAATACATACTCCCTTTGACACCATCAATTGACCAGATGGATAATAAATCAACCAAGTTGCAGAAGCGGGATTCTGAGTGTGCCGACTAGCACCATCGGTGAATCCGAAATAGACCAAGTCATCCATCAACACCTACCAAAGCAGATAAAAAAAGTGTCGATATCACAAAAACTCCCAATAGAAATATGTACAAAAATACAAAATATACAAATAAGCCATTGCTCGGCCGTAAGCTAAGAAAAGTACTTCTTGAGGTAGAGCACATTTTGGGGCTCCGCTAACTTGTTCCCTTCAAAATCGACTAACTCATAAGCCCCTTTTTCTAAAACTCGTTTCGTTATAAAGGGACCATACCACATAGACTTAAATTTGCCTGCCCCCAAGGCATCTTTATCTTGGTCATAGACCAAGACAAGGTTGCCTTTAGAAAAGACTTGAGGACAGACAGCTTTATCGTACTAAGTTTTAACCCTTTTCTTATGATCCTTATTGATTGTAGCGGCATCTCGACACTGCTCATCAAGATGTTCCAAATGAAGGAGGCGCTCTTCAAGACTAGAAGTCTCTGAAAGGAGCTCAACAGCCAGCTTAAGGGATGGAATTTCGCACTCAATAGGAAAAATAGATTCCAACCCATAAACTAACTGAAAAGGTGTAAAACTGATCGTAGTCTTTACCGAGGTTCAGTAAGCCCAGAGAGCAGGATACTGTTATCACTCAGATTTTCCCAGAAGTTGTAAGAAGGGGAAAGGGGTTCGAGGTAACCACAAACTAGCTTTTAGATATAGAATCTAGCTAATCTGTATCCAGAGAGGACTCTCTCTTTATCATTTAGCTTGGTTTTGAAAGATATTATGATATTTATGAAGTTTAGGAGTTTGTTTGAGTTTAGGTGGTGAGATTCAATAGCAGAGGGGTAGGACTGACAATTTTAGGCCATTGGGCTGATGGAGTCAAAGAGAATGGCTTAACTAGATTAGGTTTCTTAACAAATGATGGTTTTACAGAGCAAGATGGTCAAACAGGGAACAAATAAAGATTTGGAATAAATGGAATGGTTTCAAAATAAGTGAAAAGAAATTAAGAAATCCTTCAACCTTTTGAAAAGGGAACTTGAATGATTACTAATAAAGAGCAGTTAAGTGTTCTTTAATTAATAATCAGAATGAAAGAACTAGAAAAACAGGAGCAATTAAGGTTTCACTATTTATTCTAATTCAGAAGAAAACATAGAGAATATTAATGATTGAAGACAGAGTGCAATCAAGCATATTCTGAATTACTCTTTTTTGTTTATTATTTAGATATGAAACATAGATGATATAAGAAACAAGGAAAACTTTAAAACACAAGGTATAGAGGACTTATTGATCCAGTGTTTGATTCGAGAAATTTGCGGAAAGTCCTTTACATCAATTCTTTATCCAATAAGCCATACAAAAGTTGGTCCAACAACACTTTATTCCAAAATAATCAATATTATAGAAATTTATATGAATCCACCCTCAATACGCCAATGGAGGGAGTATTTATAAAAAAAAAAATTACAAAAAATATCTCATAACAGAGAGATATATTCTAGGATAACTACGAATAAGTTAAAAGAAAATAGAGACAACTAGTCTCGAAGATAGGAGAAAGGTAAACTGATGTTGTGCTGTTCCTATTCTTGCTGAGTGTGCTGGAGGCAACCCCTATGATTTGGCTTGCTGTTGTATTTTTTAATAACTCTGTGCTGGCTGTCCTGTTTTGACTAATACTCTTTACCTGTTCTGATACAATTCGACATGTTTGATCTCTGTTCATCTTTGTTCATCTTACTATAGTAAATATCCTAAAGTTTACATTTTACTAAGGATAAATTTACAAAATTTCCAACATGTCTTCCCACCATTTTTGCTCTTGCAATCTGTGTTTCTGAAGTTTCCTCAGGGTCTCATCAGTTTCTGTATATTTGAAAAAAGTAAGTTGGATTGGGAATAAGTGTTTTATCTCATGCTCAACATAGAATAAGTTTCCAAGTTGTCATAGAGAACTCGGCCTGTGGGAAATGCTTTTATTCCTGGTGCACTTGTTGATGAACTAGCTTGATTGCCAACATACTTATTCAACTTGTCTACATAATCTCTATGCTTCATTAATCTGTCATTATCACTAAAGGACTTGGTAGCCCTTTATTCTGCAAAATAGAAAAATTCTCCATGAAATAACTAATCTCTACCTGCATATCCTGACATATTCTCTCTAAATTCTGCATCAAAGTTTCCTTGGTTAGCACCCTTTTGATTTCCAAAATAGTCTTTGTCCTGTCTATGATGCCAAGTTCTTCTAGTTGTTCCTTATTCCTGGTATTCAAAAAATGTATGAGTCGGTTGGCTTCATCAGACATTTGTCCTAACTGTGCTTTTGTCTTTTGAATTTCTCCCTATGCTGCTTTCACTAGATCAACGACAAAACATCCTTTATGGATTGAGTGATGTTGGCCCAATTAATTTTCTTGATCTCTGCCAGAGGCTTGTCAAAATTGATATCTTTTTCTAATGTTTTCACTTTATTTTCTAATGCTTTAATCTCCCTTGTTTTTTCCACAACGTTTATCTTTGAGATATCATAATTTCTGTCCATCTTAGCAAACTATTCTTTTACCTGTTTTAATTTTGAAACTTGTCATTTCATGTCTTCCATTAACTTTATTGGCTCTTCTATGCTCAAATTGTCACTGATGTCCTGTGTTGTTCTTGTTGTTGCTGTACCTATGACCACCTCTACTATGGCTACTGGGATGTTCGGTGCCAATATTGTCCCAAGTGTAGAGGGGACTGCTGTTGAGACTATTGGTATTACATTAAGAGGTTGAGAGGTCAACTCCCCCTACTTATCCTTCAGTGCATTTTCTAATGCCTGATCTATTTCATTCAATATTTCATTGAGTTTCAAGAGTAGATCCATCATCTCTTCTTCATATTTTTGTTTTATAACCTCAGCAGTCTGTGGATGCCTTGAAGGAGGTAGCTTTAGTTGTTTCTTCAAGGAAGCAATGTCTTCTTCTTTCTTCTTGATCAATGCTTCTACACCTTTCACATCTTTGGGATCATGTCCCAATCTAATGATGATTTCTTCTAATGACATTATTTTGTTATCTTTGGCCAGGGAGAAGGCTTTCAAGTGTAGTTGGGCTGTTGTATTATCCAAGAAATTTTGTAGCCTGTGAGCCATCATTGCTTTACCATCCAATGTGGAATAGATCATTTCTCCAGTTTGCTTGTGCAATTCAATCTGATCCAAAGGATGAATATCCTTTGCCAAGACCTCTAAGTTTGTTTTGATGTAATCTGCTACTGACTGAGGTTGTTGTACCTTTGGCTTGAAGTAACTCATTACCATCTTGCCTTCTTTAATGTCATACGCTGACATTAGTCTTTGCTGATTCGTGGGGGCCATTTTTAAATATTGATTGTAAATTTGAAGCCTCAATGGGTCGTTCCTGGCCTTTATTTCTGTGAATGTCTTCTTGATATCTGAGGCCTCTTTACTTTGTGGCTTGAGGGATGATACTTCTGCACTATGTTGTCTTTCTAGCTCTTACCTCTTTGAGCTAGTGGATGTTCCTCCCAATGGGAAAGTTGGTTGGCTAATTGCTCTTTCTTCTCTTTGGCTATCTGTAACCTCTTCAACTATTTCCTCTTTTGACAAAGGGTTCAGTCTTTATCTTTTTGTCTCGGGCTGCCCTGTGGGTCCACTGGCAGGGGTAGTAGTTTTCCTATCCCTCTTTTTATTTCTTTCCTTATTTAAAGGAGTTCGCAAAACTGGAATTTCTGCTACATTGGTTTGAGCTGGAGGAGTTGGCACTTGACCTTGTTCTTTGGAAATGTCAGGCTGATCTGACATTGTAGGTTGTTCTATGGTCTCTGCTTCCTTGCCTTTGGATGTTCCTGTGGCTGGTATGTTTATTTCCTGTGGAGGCTGTTGAGAGGTTCCAACGATGGATGCACTAATTCTTGATTTTTGAGATAACTTGAATGGTACCTGCCCAAAAGAATCTAGGTCAAGGGTTTTCTCAAGATTTCTCATAGCATTCTCAAAATTGACATGGTCAATATCATTTTTTATTAAGGTCCCTTTTATCCATTCATCCAAGTTTGCAAACTGTTTAATCTCTAGGATCCTATGGTGAATATATGGGGATAACCTGTTCTTCATCCTTCTATCACATATAAAACTATTGGGGTCATATGGTACCCACCTAAAACTCTTTCATAATCTAAGGTGATATTCTAAGATTTTTTCAGCCTCTTTCCATGCATCCCTAGTGTTGCAAACAAAATGAACTAGCTGATTCTTAATTCTTAGCTGAGCTTTCTTCTTGGCACTACAAAAATGGACTAAATCTGCATTTATGATCTGCCTGAAATACTCCAATGCGAACAATCTCATTGGAACATATGTTGGTAACTTAAAAGGGCAAAGTTCACACCCATATATCCTAATTTATGTGTGGTTCTTATATAGGTACAGTCACCTATCCTGTACTGCTTAGAGAGCTAGAGAATTTTCTTCATATCACCATTGATCCTAGGAGGGGAAAATCCTGTCAATGGAGTGGTTGCCGGATGGACAAATAATTCAATGAACTCACTGTAGGTGTAAGGGGACTCAATGGTATTATGAAAGATTGGACTCCAAAATATAACAGACCTTGGATTTCCTTTGGTGTCAATTTTCCTGATAAGGAAAGAGAAGTTGTCTGACTAATAATACAACATGAGACAATATATGAAAGTGGTGTATTTGAAGACTCCTTCATTTTCCAAATTCAGGAACTAGTCATGGATCTTATTAGCAATATAGGAGGCATAGTCATATTTGACAGCAGGGGGCTATCCTGGAGTAAATATTGACAATAAAACTAGGGTTATATCATCAACATATTCACTAGAGTTAAATCCCATAATCAGGGATATCATATCAACAATGAGTCTTCCAGTTTCAGTGAAGCAAGTCTGTAAATAAGGAGGTAGACCTTTGGGTTGGTGCTTTGGTAACATGAAGGTTTGACCATTACATCTCACTTATGATTAGGACAACTGAGATGCTTTTTCAAGTAGATATCCCATGGAGATAGGAGTGAGGGGCTAACTGGAATGGAATTGCAACATTTCGTTGATGGATTGAGCAGTTATGGGAAATATAATTGTTTGGCTTGGAAACATAATAGCTCTATGGTTAGGATCATAATTGGCATAGCATTGATGAATTATATCTGGGAAAACATGGACTGAGGGGAGGAAATACATGGGAATGTTAGATTCCCATAGTCCAAAAATGTCAGACCCATTCAGATAACTATCTTTGGCTTGGCAGAAGACCTGAAAATGGTTTTTATCACCAGATAAGTCTTTTTATCCGAAAATATTTATTGGCTAGAGGTAGATAATCTAAGTCTTTGTGAGGAGCATTCATGGGTGTGACATTCAGGGCTATAGGGGTTTCCATTTTTAGTTCTTGTGGATTCAAAAATGGAAGTGGGGGTTTTTGTTTTTGTGAAAATAGGCAAGACTGCAGGTTTGGGAACTTTATATGGCCAACACAGACTGGACTAGAATTGAATTTGGCTCTTTCTTGTAGAATTTTCAGTAGAAAACCAAAATTATAGGGTTTCAGTGAAGAATTGGATAAATACCTGTATGGGGCAGTGAACAGTACAATGGCAGGTTGGATAATCGGTCCAGGGTTGAGTTACTACAAATTTCTTGATCAGGTGGTGGTTAGAAAGCTTAGCAGTTGACTAAGACGTCACTTTGCATGGGAAGTTGCAGCATATAACTATGAAAATGACATTTATTCTTTTTATTTAACAAAGTCAAGGTTGGCGGGGTTTTTTATTTATCAGGTGTATGACGTAAACGGGAAAAGACATTTTGTTGCATGCGGAGGGTGGTAAGAGGTACGAAATCACATTGCTTTTGGAGTTAGGCGGTATTCGATGGGAGGCTAGCGATTCCATAGATCGCCTGACGCGTGGCGGAGGTACTATTTGAAATGTGCCTGGTGATCGCGAGTTAAAGCACGGTCACCAGGGGGGTGCGATATTGATACCAACCGTCGAATGATAAGGACAAGATCTAACGGTGGGTGGGTTCGGGGTACGGTGGAACTTTAACTGCGGCGGGCCCGATTTATTTAACAAGTTAATAAATTATATCAAGGTGATTGTGATTGGTGGGGAGTTTCTTAATTAACCTTGGGGGTTAATTAATCCCATTTTGTAGAGCGGGAAGATTAGGCTATTAATTAATTTCAGATAAATCCATTAATCCTTTTTAACAATGTTTATGGTTATAATTAACTGGGGCAGGGTATATAATAATTTGGGGATTTATATATAATTAAATAAGACGGGAAAGGGTACAGTTGTGTAGGATTTATATAATAGTAGTTAGGAATTAATATGATGAATGAAATAAAAGTGCTAAGTTAAAACATTTCGAGTATACATTTAAACTTAGGCTTAAGATGAAATAAAGGGGTTTTTTAGATGATATTGTGCATTGTTCCTAAGTAAAATAGGATTTTACTTAGGAAAAGACTTTATGAAATCAAATGAATGGTTTATGGATGATTCTAAGTACTTAGGCTTTTTAAATTATTGGGCCGAGGGTCTGGTCCCTCCAAAAGTCAAAGAAATGCTCTAATCCCCTTTAATTTTCAAAGACCTTAATACTTTAAGGGGAATTAGTGAAATATTTAGGGAAAAATGTGAATGGAAGTTAGTTATTTGACCTTGTCTTGCTTGAACTGCATCAAGTGTAATGTTTGCCTTGCACTTGTGATAAAAGTAAAAATTAACACATTTAGAGACATTATCCATCACAAGTAATTCTGCAACACCATCTACCTACCCTACCTACTTTAGCCTGACATTTTTTCCTTCTTTATTTGGGTGCACTTAGACTAGAAAACCCTTATCGATCTTCTTTTTCTTTTACATGGCAAGCCTACCTATGTCTGCACTTATTACATCCAAGGGCTCAGATTAAACTGTTGAGCTCCTTTTATTTACTCTACCTATCTACTTATCTGCCAAGTTTAAACAATTTGGTCAGATTTTATTCTCTATCTCTAAAACATGAAATTGAAAAATGAATGAGCCAAGTTTAAACAGTTTGACTCTTCATGAATTGTAGCATAAATGACAAGCTGCACATAATTGGTTTATTACAGAAAATGAAAAAGTAGTGGCATTTAGACTTTCTTACTTTCCTAGTCTATTTTTGTTTGGGGTTCATTTCTTCTCATTTTTTGACCATTTTATTCTTTTTACCCTTTGATTTTTCTTTTAGGGTATGCCCTCTTTACATTTTTTAAATTTTTTGATTTTTTGAAAATATGGAAAACCTTTGCAACAAGAAAATGTATGAACATATTACAGAGCTCATCAAGTCAATCATGAAATATGACACCTATTGGTATAGGAGCATAACACTGGCTCCACTTAGGGATGTCTTTTCCTGGTGGAAAGTCAAGAACAACAGGTCATATGGCCTTCTGAATGAATTTGACTGTGCTCTGAAATCTCTTTCTGCTAGTTGTTTTATTGTATGTATGACAATAACACTTGTGAAGCTTAGGGCCTTCTCTTCGGGCTTCAACTCCAGCAAGTTACTATCCAATCCAAACTGTGACATTACCAAGGATATAGTATCTACATGTTAAAATCAGAATACATTAAAAAGTAGGATCATAGTAATGTTTTAACATTCGACCATTAACTTGTTCTTCTGTTGTTTTTGTGCCATCCATGTTTTTTAGATAGTAAGTATTGTTTCCTTGATAATAAAAGGTCATTTCCATAGGAATTCAAACTTCCCAGGTTTTCCCTTATCCTCTCTCCTGGAATCCCATCTTAAAACTTTGTCTCCAAGGTAGAAATATTTTGCCTTGGTTCTTTTATCAAATATTTTCTTAAGATTCTCTTGTAATACTCAGGATCTTTGATACACTTCTTCTCTGGTCTGCTGCATATGGATGGTCTGGTTTATTCTCCTTTGAATATCATTGGGTTCCACTTGAGCCTCCTGAAGTAATTTCATTACAGAAAATCCTAAAGATGAAAAAAATATAGCCTCCATGCCATAGACTAATTCATAAGGACTAGTTCCAATATATTTCTTGGTAGTGAGCCTGTCTACCCATAGTGCATTAGTAAGTTTCTTGTGCCAATTTTTATTGTTCTCTTCCAATAATTTCTTAATAATATTAATTAGGATTTTGTTGGAAGACTCAGTTATACCATTACCTTGAGGCCAATAGGCTGTGGAATGGCCTAAAGTGATATGGTATTTGTTACAGAAACTTATCATTTTCTTGGATTTGAAGGCAGGAGCATTATCAATTATGATCTTTTCAGGATAGCTAAATCTAGACAATATTTTGGTTTCTAAGAATCCTATAATCGTTGTGTCATTGGCTTGTCTAGAAGGAATGGCTTCTATCCATTTGGTGAAATAGTCTGTGGCAGTTAAAATCCATTTATGTTGGCCAGAAGAGGGAGGATGGATTTCCCCAATGAAGTCCAAACCCCATTGTTGGAAGGGATTTTCAGTGGAAATTGGTCTCAGGGGTAAAGATAATAGTTTTCTCTTGCCTTCAAAAATTTGACATTTATGGCAAGCAGTGAAAAATTTCTTTACATCAACAAACAAGGTTGGCCAATAAAATCTGGCCCTTAGGATTTTGTCTGCAGTTGATTTCCAGTAAAGGTGTCTGCCACAGTCTCCTGCATGAAATTCTTTGAGAACCTTGTTAGCTTCTTTTAATAAACAATTCAATAGAATACCTTCATGTTTTTTCCAAAAGAGAACATTATTTAAAATACAAAACTTTAAATCTTTCATCTTTAAAAACCTTTTCTTTGCTCTGGATAACCCTAGAGGAGACTGCAAGTTTAATAGTACATGAATTATATCAGCATACCAATGTGAATCTAAGAAGGCCTGGCTGATTTGTGGAGTCGTCATCTCTTGTTCATTATCCAATTCATTAATATCCAGGGCTTGACAGTTTGCTTCAGTCATGAGCTTTGCCAAACCCTATCCTTTTATAAGCTTTGTGGGTTTTATTTCAATATCATACTCTAATATAGTAGCTATCCATTTACCTCTTTTGCCCTCATTCCATCATGGGTCAAGTTGTCTTTGACAATAGCATTTGGCACATAGGCTATTACATGGGAGTACAATATATAGACTCTAAAGTCTTTAATAGCTTTTACAAGTGAATAAGCTTGTTTTTCCATGATTTTGTATTTTAATGGTGCATCCCTTTGTGTTTTACTAAAAAAGGCTATGGGTTTCTCACATCCTTGATCATCTTTTTGTAGTAGAACAACTGCTATAGTGTGTTCTGATGCAAATGAAAATATTATGAAGTCTCTCTCAAACTTTGGACTTGTAAGGACCGGTGTTATGGTCAAAGCCATTTTAATTTCTTCAAATGCTTGTTTGGCTTCTACTATCCATTTAACCTTTGAATCCTTTTTCAACATATTATTAAGCAATCTAATTAATTCAGCTAAGTTAGATATGAATCTTCTCAAAAAGTTAATTTTTCCTAGAAAATCTTGAAGTTCTTTGACATTTCTGGG
>APFE030691044.1:19634-40106 GCA_000404065.3 Pinus taeda | reverse complement strand
TGAACAAGTGATACACATAAGTCTTTGATCAATCCTAAACATCTGACCTAACTTGAATCAAAAGAAAAGAGGTCTTTGTATGGCCTGGTGATGTCTAGGTCTAGTTTCTCCATTACAAATTTAGGCATTAAATTATGAGAGGCACCAGAATCAAACATGGCATTATGAAGTATTTTGTCATGTATGTTCAAACTTACATAGAAAGGAGGAACTCCTCCATCTACTATTTTTCCGTTTACTTTAAGGCCAAAGATCAATTCAAGTTGGTCGTCAAAAAAGTTTATTGAGTCTTCATTCACAAAAAATTGGAGTGATCTATTGATTTGGCTTCTGTATACATCATGTTTAGCTAATTCAGACAATGGAACAACTATTTTTAATTTGCCTACTTCAGTCTCAAGATTAAAAGGTTTTTCAGTCTAAGTTCTTGTATTTCAGACAGCTGGATTCTCTTTTTTCTGCTATATTTTCTGGGTTTTTCTCCTTTTTAGGAGTGGGGTTATTAGCTGAAGTTGTTTCCAAATTATCTTCTGAAGGTTCTTCCACGTTTCCTTTGGAAGGAATAGAAGTGGAAGGTTGTCTATTTTTGGGTTGTTTATCGAATACATCTTCAATAATTGGATTAGCAGGGTTAGGGTCTGTTCTAGAAAGAATATGTACAGGGGTGGTATTGATCTTACCTTTGTTGGGTTGTTTTGTATCTTTCTGTATGTTAGTTTCAAGGACATCAATTTTTCTGCTCCTCAGATTATATTTCTTGTGGACTTCATAAATGGTTGTATCATATCCCTCCCTAAAGTCAAATGATTCACCTGACTGAGTTTTGAATTGTTTAAGAATGTGAGCTTCTTGATCCTCTTGGGTCAAGAAAACTTGTTGTTCATTGTTGAGTCCCATCAAATTTATTTGAGTGTCTTCTGTTGGTTCATTAGAAATTGAGGCTTCAGCGTAATTTTCCTGAAACGGGGGCCTAATGTTTTGGTCAGGCCTGGCCTTTCTAGTGTTCTGGTTTTGGTTTTTCCTGAAATTTGGATTTCTCCCAATATTGCTTGGTTGACTATCCCAAGTGGATTTTCCTCTCGATTATTTCTACTCTATCTCCGAGTTTATCCATTCCTTTAATAATAGCATCTAATTTCTGTTCAAAGGTTGAAGGTTCTTCTTTCAAAGGTATCCTCCTTTCAGCTCTGGCTTTAGCTCGTTTAGATATCAGGTTGGCTTCAACACTGACAGCTATACTTTGCATATCTTCTAAGGTTCAAGGAGCTCTTTCCCTAAGTTGGTATGCCATATCAAAATCAAATCCATCAGGGAATTTGATCAATGCCAAATCTGGAGGAGGTCTGAGATTTTGAGGAATAGCATTGTAAACATTATTGAACCTAGTGTAGTAATCTTAGATAGTTTCTTGTATACCTCTCTTCAATTTTTCATATTCTGATAAGATCTAGAGAGGATCTTTCTTCTTTTCCCATTTGTTCAAAAATGTCATGTAAAGAGCTTGTAGGTCATTGATAGTGTTTGCAGGGAGGGCTCTAAACCAGGTTCTAACATCTCCAGTCAAACTTTGAACAAATTCCCTCATTCTAACATCATCGGCATCAACCTCATATATTTCAAAATAGTCAATCATTTTTTTGGTATGTTGGTGAGCTGTGTAGGTGCCAGTGCCATCAAATTGAGTGATTTTACTCTGATAGTCTTGGGGCATAGCACCCAAGTCGGCAGGTAAGTTTAGGGGGTATACCTATTTGCCATTGTATTAGATTGGGTTGAAACAACACCTGGGGTTGGTCTTGGAGTGGTGGATGGAGGGGTAGAAGGGGTGGCCTGAGGTTGGTAAGTCTTAGGGGTTGATGATGAACTTGGAGAGGCTGTGGTGATCACAGAAAGGTTTGGTGTTCCTTCAGAAGTAAGCTCAAATTGAATGGATTTCTGCAAATTTCTATCAAGATATGAAGTGACAACTTCAAGTTGTAAGTTTTCAATAAATATGGGGTCATGAACTGTGTAGGCTAACCCAAAGTCCAAAAAGGTTACAAATAAAGAAGTTTCAAAAAACCCATCAAAGGGTTCGTCCTCAAGGTAAATCCACTTCACAGGATAGGATCTTGATCTGTATAGAGGCCGAGAACTAGCAAAACTTTCGTGGCTCTCTTGTCTCCTAAGAATCCTAGGAATTAGATTAGGATTTTCAAACACAGCTGGTGGATTTGGATCGGGATTAGCTCTGGTATAATTAATCCTTTCCGAAGCCAGGTTTCTAAGTGTATTTTTGGTTTTTTCTCTAAATGGGTTTTACAATACAACTTCAATTGTCTCTTTAAGAGGCTTTAGATATGGGATTTGAACTTTTTTAAAGACTTATTTGATAAAAGGAACTGATCAAGTATTTGAAATCAAATGTTCAATCTATAAACTAGACCGGAGATAGACTGAAGCAACATTTATTTACTTCTGCAATTGCAAAGCAAAACCATTTCAAAGGCTACCTGGCTAACTTCAAGCTCCATCTGTAGTTTATGAAGTAAACAATAGTGACAAATAAATTATTCAGGTCCCCAGTATGGTCGCCACTATGTTATCTTAGATTTTCTCAGAAGTTGTAAGAATGGGGAAGGGGCCTGAGGTAACCACAAACCAACTGTTAGATATAGAATCTAGCCAATCTGTATCCAGAGAGGGCTCTCTTTTTATGATTTAGCTTGGTTTTGAAAGATATTAGGCTAGTTATGAAGTTTAGGAGTTTGTTTGAGTTTGGTTGGTGAGTTTCAATAGAAAAGGGGTAGGACTGACTAGTTTAGGCCATTGGGTTGACGGAGTCAAAGAGAATGGCTTAACTGGATTAGGTTTCTTAACAAATGATGGTTTTACAAAGCAAGATGGTCAAACAGGGAACAAATAAAGATTTGGAATAAATGGAATGGTTTCAAAATGGGTGAAGAGCAGTTAAGAAATCCTTCAACCTTTTGAAAAGGGAACTTGAATGATTACTAATAAAGAGAAGTTAAGTATTCTTTAATTAATATCAAAATGAAAGAACTAGAAAACATGAGCAATTAAGGTTTCGTTGTTTATTCTAATTCAGAAGAAAACATAGAGAATAATAATGATTGAAGACAGAGTGTAATCAAGCATATTCCGAATTACTCTTTTTCATTTATCATTTAGATATGAAACATAGATGATATAAGAAACAAGGAAAACTTTAAAACACAAGGTATAGAGGACTTATTGATCCGGTGTTTGATTCGAGAAATCTGTGGAAAGTCCTTTGCATCAATTCTTTATTCAGTAAGCCAAACAAAAGTTGGTCCAAAAGCACTTTATTCCAAAATAATCAATATTACAACAATGTATATGAATCCACCCTCAATACTCCAATTGAGGGAGTATTTATACCAAAAAAAAAATTACAAAAAATATCTCATAACAGAGTGAGATATATTCTAGGATGACTATGAATAAGTTACAAGAAAATACAGACAATTAATCTCGAAGATAGGAGAAAGGTAAATTGATGTTGTGTTGTTCCTATTCTTGCTGAGTGTGCTAGAGGCAGGCCCTATGATTTGGCTTATTTCTATCATTTTTAGTAACTATGTGCTGGCTGCCCTGTTTTGACTAATACTCTTTACCTGTTCTGCTACACTTTGACATGTTTGATCTCTGTTCATCTTACTACAGTAAATAACCTAAAATTTACATTTTACTAAGGATAAATTTACAAAATTTCCATCATGTCTTCCCACCATTTTTTCTCTGGCAATCTATGTTTCTGAAGTTTCCTCAAGGTCTCATCAGTTTCTGTATATCTAAAAAAGGTAGGCTGGATTGGGAACAAGTGCTTTATCTCATGCTCAATATAGAATAAGTTTTCTAAGCTGTCATAGAGAACTCGACCTATGGGGAGTGCTTTTATTCCTGGTGCACTTGTTGATGAACTAGCATGATTACCAACATACTTATTCAACTTGTCTACATAATCTCTATGCTTCATTAATATGTCATTAATCACTAAAAGACTTGGTAGCCCTTTATTCTGCAAAATATCAAACTTCTCCATGAAAGAATTAATCTCTACCTGCATATCTTGTCATCTTCTCTCTAAATTCTACATTAAATTTTTCATGGTTAGCATCTTTTTGATTTCCAAAATAGTCTTTGTCCTGTCTATGATGCCAATTTCTTCTAGTTGTTCCTTATTATTGGTATTCAAAAAATGTATGAGTCGGTTGGCTTCATTAGGCATTTGTCCTAACTGTGCTTTTGTCTTTTGAATTTCTCCCTGTGCTGCTTTCACTAGATCAATCTATTCAAAAAAGCACTTGGATGGATGGCCAAACATCATTTATGGATTGAGTGATGTTGGCTCAAAGAATTTTCTTGATCTTTGCTAGAGGCTTGTCAAAAGTGAGATCTTTTTCTAATGTTTTCACTTTATTTTCTAATGCTTTAATCTCCCTTGTTTTTTCCACAACATTTATCTTTGAGAGATCATAATTTCTTTTCATCTTAGCAGATTTTTTTTTTTACCTGTTTTAATTCTGAAACTTGTAGTTTCATGTCTTCCATTGACTTTATTAGCTCTTCTATGCTCAAATTGGCGCTGCTGCCCTGTGTTGTTCTTGTTGTCACTGTACATGTGACCACCTCTGCTGTGGCTGCTGGGCTGTTTAGTGCCAATACTCTCCCAAGTTTAGAGGGGATTGCTGTTGAGACTATTGGTATTACATCAGGAGGCTGAGAGGTCAAGTCTCATTGCTTGTCCTTCAGTGCATTTTCTAATGCCTGCTTTGTTTTATTCAATATTTCATTGAGTTTCAGGAGTAGATCCATCATCTTTTCTTCAAATTTTTGTTTTATAACCTCAGCAGTCTGTGGATGCCTTGAAGGAAGTAGCTTTAGCTGTTTTCTCACGGCAGCAATGTCTTCTTCTTTCTTCTTGATCAATGCTTCTGCACCTTTCACATCTTTGGGATCATGTCCCAATCCAATGATGATTTCTTCTAATGACTTTATTATGTTATCTTTGGCCAGGAAGGAGGCTTTTTCCAGGTGTAGTTGGGCCGTTGTATTATCCAATGAATTTTGTAGCTTGTGGGCCATCATTGCTTTACCAACCAATGTGAAATAGACCATTTCTCCAATTTGCTTGTGGAATTCAATCTAATCCAAAGGATGAATATCCTTTGCCAAGACCTCTAAGTTTGTTCTGATGTAATCTGCTACTGACTGAGGTTGTTGTACCTTTGGCTTGAAATAACTCATTACCATCTTGCCTTCTTTAATGTCATAGGCTGACATTAGTCTTTGCTGATTCGTGGGGGCTATTTTTAAATATTGATTGTAAATTTGAAGCCTCAATGGGTCATTCCTAGCCTTTATTTCTGTGAATGTCTTCTTGATATCTGAGGCCTCTTTACTTTGTGGCCTGAGGGATGATACTTCTGCACTATGTTGTCTTTCTAGCTCTTGCCTCTATGAGCTAGTGGATTTTCCTCCCAATGGGAATGTTGGTTGGCTAATTCCTCTTTTTTATCTTTGGCTATCTGTAACCTCTTCAACTATTTCTTCTTCTGACAGAGGGTTCAGTCTTTGTCTTTCTGTCCCGGGTTACCCTGTGGGTCCACTGGCAGGGGTAGTAGTTTCCCTGTCTCTCTTTTTATTTCTTTCCTCATTTAAAGGAGTTTGCAAAATTGGAATTTTTGATACATTGATTTGAGCTGGAAGAGTTGGCACTTGACCCTGTTCTTCAGAAATGTCAAGCTGATCTGACATTGTAGGCTATTATGTGGTCTCTAATTCCTTGCTTTGGATGTTCCTGTTGCTGGTATGTTGATTTCCTGTGGAGACTGTTGAGAGGTTCCAGCAATGGATGCACTAATTCCTGATTTTTGAGATAAGTTGAATGGTACCTACCCAAAAGAATCCAGGTCAAGGGTTTTCTCAAGATTTCTCATAGAATTCTCAAAATTGACCTATTTAATATCATTTTCTATTAAGGTCCCTTCTATCCATTCATCCAAGTTTGCAAACTACTCAATCTCTAGGATCCTATGGTGAATATATGGGGATAACCTATTCTTCATCCTTCTGTCACATATAAAACTGTTGGGGTCATATGGTACCCACCTAAAACTCTTTCATAATCTAAGGTCATCTTCTAAGATTTTTTTGGCCTCTTTCCATGCATCCTTAGTGTTGCAAACAAAAGGGCCTAGCTGATTCTTAATTCTTAGCTGAGCTTTCTTCTTGGCACTACAAAAATGGACTAAATCTACATTTATGATCTGCCTGAAATACTTCAATGCGAACAATATCATTGGAACATACTTTGGTAACTTAAAAGGGCAGAGTTCACACCCATATATCTTGATTTCTGTGTGGTTCTTATATAAGTACCAATCACCTATCCTATACTGCTTAGAGAGCTGGAGAATTTTCTTCATATCACCGTTGATCCTAGGAGGGGAAACTCCTATCAATAGAGTGGTTGCTGGATGGACAAATAGGTCAATGAACTCACTGTAGGTGTAAGAGGACTCAATGGTATTATGAAAGATTTGACTCCAAAATATAATAGACCTTGGATTTCCTTTGGTGTCAAGTTTCTTGATAAGAAAAGAGAAGTTTTCTAATTGATAATGCAACATGATATGATATATGAAAGTGGTGTATTTGAAGACTCCTTCATTTTCCAAATTCGAGAACTGGTCATGGATCTTATTGGCAATATAGGAGGCATAGTCATATTTGACAGCAGGGGGGTGTCCTAGAGTAAAGATTGATAATAACACTAGGGTTATATCATCAACATATTCACTAGAGTTAAATCTCATAATCAGGAATATCATATCAACAATGAGTCTTACAGTTTCAATGAAGCAAGTCTGCAGATAAGGAGGTGGACCTTTGGGCTGGTGCTTTGGTAACATGAAGGTTTGACCGATATGGTTCACTTCTGATTGGGACAACTGAGATGCTTTTTCAAGTAGATATGCCATGGAAATAGGAGTGAGGGGCTGACTGGAGTGGAATTGCAATATTTCATTGATGGATTGAGTAGTTATGGGAAAAGGGAATGTTTGGCTTGGGGACGTAATATCTCTATGGTTAGGATCATAATTGGCACATCATTGATGAATTATATCTGGGAAAACATGGACTGAGGGGAGGAAATACATGGGAAGGTTAGATTCCCACAGTCCAAAAATTTCAGACCCATTCAAATAACTATCTTTGGCTTGGCAGAAGACCTGAAGATGGTTTTTATCACCAGATAAGTCTTTTATCTAAAAATATTTATCTGCCAAAGGCAGATAATCTAAGTCTTTGTGAGGAGTGTTCGTGAGTGTGACATTCAGGGCTATAGGGGTTTCCATTTTTGGTTCTTGTGGATTCAAAAATGGAAGTGGAGTTTTTTTTTGTGAAAATAAGCAAGACAACAGGTTTGGGAACTTTATATGGCCAACACGGACTGGACTAGAACTGAATTTGACTCTTTCTTGTAGAATTTTTTGTAGAAAGCCAAAATTACAGGGTTTTAGTGAAGAATTAAATAAATACCTGTATGGGGTGATGAACAGTATAATGGCAGGTTGGATAAGTGGTCCAGGGCTGAGTTACTGCAAATTTCTTGATCAGGTGGCGGTTGGAAAGCTTAGCAGTTGACTAGGACGTCGCTTTGCATGGGAACAGAGTTGCAGCATATAACAGTGAAAATGACATTTGTTCGTTTTATTTAACAAAGTCAAGGTTGGTGGGTATTTTATTTATCAAGTGTATGATGTAAGCGGGAAAAGACATTTTGTTGCATGCGGAGGGTGGTAAGCGGTACGAAATCGCACCACTTTTGGAGTTAGGCGGTATTTGACAGGAGGCTAGCGATTCCATAGATCACCTGATGCGTGGCGGAGGTACTGTTTGAAAACCGCCTGGTGATCGCGAGTTAAAGTGTAGTCACCAGGGGGGGCATGATATTGATACCGACCGTCGGATGATAAGGACGAGATCTAACGGTGGGCGGGTTCGAGGTACGGCAGAACTTTAACTGCGGTGGGCCTAATTTATTTAACAAGTTAATAAATTATATCGGGGTGATTGTGATTGGCAGGGAGGTTCTTAATTAACCTTGGGGGTTAATTAATCCCATTTTGCGGAGCAGGGAGATTAGGCTATTAATGAATTTCAGATAAATCCATTAATCCCTTTTTAATAGTGTTTATGGTTATAATTAACTGGGGCGGGGTATATAATAATTTGGGGATTTATATATAATTAAATAATACGGGAAAGGGTACAGTTGTGTAGGATTTATATAATAGTAGTTAGGAATTGATATGATGAATGAAATAAAAGTGCTAAGTTAAAAAATTTCGAGTATACATTTAAACTTAGGCTTAAGATGAAATAAAGGGAATTTTTAGGTGATATTGTGCATTGTTCCTAAGTAAAATAGGATTTTACTTAGGAAAAGACTTTATGAAATCAGATGAATGGTTTATGGATGATTCTAAGTACTTAGGATTTTTAAATTATTGGGCTAAGGGTCTGGTCCCTCCAAAAGTCAAATAAATACTCTGAGTCCCTTTAATTTTCAAAGACCTTAATACTTTAGGGGGAATTAGTGAAATATTTAGGGAAAAATGTGAACGGAAGTTAGTTATTTAAACTTGTCTTGCTTGAACTACATCAAATGTAATGTCTACCTTGCACTTGTGATAAAATTAAAAATTAACACATTTAGAGACATTATCCATCACAAGTAATTTTGCAACACCATCTACCTACCCTACCTACTTTAGTCTGACATGTTTTCCTTCTTTATTTGGGTGCATTTAGACTGGCAAACCCTTATTGATCTTCTTTTTATTTTACATGGAATGCCTACCTAAGTATGCACTTATTACATCCAAGGGCTCAGATTAAACTGTTGAGCTCCTTTTATTTACTCTACCTATCTACTTATCTACCAAGTTTAAATAGTTTGGTCAAATTTTATTCTTTATCTCTAAAACATGAAATTGAAAAATGAATGAGCCAAGTTTAAACAGTTTGACTCTTCATGAATTGTAGCATAAATGACAAGCTGCACACAATTGGTTTATTACAAAAAATGAAAAAGTAGTGGCATTCAGACTTGCCCACTTTCCTGGTCTATTTTTGTTTGGGTTTCATTTCTTCTCATTTTTTGACCATTTTATTCTTTTTACCCTTTGATTTTTCTTTTAAGGTATACCCTCTTTACATTTTTTAAATTTTTTTATTTTTTGAAAATATGGAAAACCTTTGCAACAAGAAAATGTATGAACATATTACAAAACTCATCAAGTCAATCATGAAATATGACACCTATTGGTATAGGAGCATAACATATAGAACATGAAATGCCAATTGGAGCAATTTTGTCAATTGTCCTTTGCAGGATCGTCTTGAGGGGTTTATTCATGGCTTCGACTTGCCCATTAGACTGAGGATAATACAGAGACGAATGCTCCTATTGGAAGCCCAATTTAAGAGCCAATTTAGACATTAGTGGGTTCTAGAAATGACTGCCATGATCAGTGACAATCTCTCTCGGGATACCAAAACGAGAAATAATATGATTGAAGAAGAACAATGCCATTGTTTCACTATCATTTTTATAAGTGGGCATGGTCTCGGCCCACTTCGTAAAGTAGTCCACGACCATTATAATGTACTTGTGATTCGCTGCTGAAGGCAAATTACAAGTAGTAAAGTCAATACCCACTTTGTAAAAGGACCGACAGTGATAACAAGGAAAAGAGGAGATGGATGTGCGTGCATATTCAAGTGTAGACTTGACAAGGGTGGCAACGTTTGACTGCTTCAATACAATCTTTGAAAATTTAAGGCCAAAAATAGCCGGCACGCAAGATTTTTTGGGCTATTGCAAGCCCAGATAGATGACCACCACAAGCTCCACTATGGCAATCATTGAATATAGACTCTGCTTCCTCTATGGTTAAACAATGCCTAAGGATTGAATCAACCCCTCGGTGTTATAATGTATCACCAATGATGACATAGTTCATAGCCAGGTGATGTAATTTTCAACGTTCATCCTTAGAGGAAGCTGGAGGGAAATTTGAAGTCTGGAGATAGATTATGATATCTCCATACCAGGGATCTTGTGAAGAATTAAGAAATAGAAGTTTGTCGAGATAACTTTCCTCATAAACAGTACCTTCTCCACAAGGTAGCTCGGAAATTAACTTTGCGAAAACTAATTATTTCTTAGACTTGGCCGAAAAGAACTCGATATTGAATTCTTTTAAAATAACAATCCATCGATTGTATTTGCCCCAAATCACTCGCCTACTAAGGACAAATTACAAAAGATTGACCACTGCTAAGACAAATGTTTTGCATAGTAGAATATATTGGCAAAGTCGATGGATAGCATGGATAGCTACCAAGGCCAATTTCTCAACTAGAGAATAGCGTAGTTTAGGACCTACCAAGCCTTGACTCAAGTAGTAAATCACATGCTCCATGAGAGCATCTTCCTAAACCAGAACCATACCAATGGTTGTTTCTGCAACTGCAAGATATAAAAGGAAATATCTACCATAATCCGGTGGACTCAAAAGTGGGGCAGGGATCAACGCTTGCTTCAAGGCATCAAAAGGTTATTGCACAAAGTCTCCCCATAAAAATGGAACTCCTTTCTTGAGCAGACGCATAAATCCTTTAGTTATCTCAGCATAATTTGCTATAAACCGTCTCAAGAAATTTTCCTTCCTTTGAAGACTTTGAAGTTGTCGGATGGAAGGTGGGGGAGGCAACTGAACTTTTGCCTCCACCTTGAAGGGATCAACACGAATCCCTTCAGTTGACACAATGAACCCTAACAACTAACTAGATGTAACTGAAAAAACACACTTGTTTGGATTCAACTGGATCTTGTAAAATCAACATCTCTAGAAAACCAACCGAAGATGACTAGGATAATCGATTCTCTTTCAAGAACGAGTAGCTAAATCATCCAAGTATGCCTCAATGACATGCTTGATGTCGTGGAAAGCGTATGACATGGCCCGCTGGAAGGTAGCTCCAACATTTTTAAGACCAAAAGTCATATTTTTGTACGCAAAGGTACCCCAAGGACATATGAAATCTATCTTATGCTAGTCTTCTGGACGAATAGATATTTGATTATAACCAGAAAATCTGTCCATGAAGGAGAAAATCTCATTACCCGCACATTCATCAACTATCTAATCAATAAACGATGTGGGGTAATTATCTTTCGGACAAGCTTTGTTCAAATCCCTAAAGTCAATGCACACTCGAATCATTCCTTGTTTTTTATCAACTGGGATTGGATTAGAAACCCAATCTGTTAGAGGAATGGGGTATATGAAACCTGCCTTAAGCATTTTTTCTACTTTCGCCTTAATAGTTGCTACTTTCCTAGGATTGACCGCCCAAAGCTTCTGATGAATCAGCTTAGAATTTTCATACGTCTTGATCTCATGCTGAATAATGGATGCATCAATACCAAGCATTTCTTCATAAGACCAAGCAAATACATCCCGAAACTCTTCAAACAGGTCAGTGTAAATTTGAATCTCTTCAAGGGAACACTCGACTCCGATGAAGACATTTTCTGTCACACTAGGGTTCCTAGAGATGTTTATCGATACAGTTTTCGAAATGACTGACATATTATCTTCGGCATAGATGTGTGTTGGAGCCAAAGCATTTGAAACCGTACAAACATCACTAGTAAGCAGATTGGAGAACCTAGATTCGACTTCTTGAAATGGGGGAAGAAAATATGAACGATGGTGTAAATCTTCCCAAGGTTGATCTACACCCTTCATTGCTTCTAAGATCGCTTCCTCAGATGGTAAAACCATATCTAAGAAATCCATAGCAGAAGTAGAGTCAAGGGTCCAAGTTGGGGCCAAATCACCATCTAAATCTTCCTCTATAAAAGGAGGAGGATGGTCACCTGTAGAGTTAATGAGAGACTGATATCTAAGCTCTGCTACAGACATAAGAAATGCCATTCCACCAACTTGTCCTTCATCTAATGTGGTTGTAGGCGAAGGCAAGGTCCAAGGGTTAGAAAAATAATGAGTCCGCAAGAACTCTTCCCGTGAAGACTCTTTGGAGGATGAAATGGCATTGATTCTATCTATAGGAGTGGGAAGAGAAAATTTACCCATCAATGAAGAATACATTCCAACTCCTAGATTCTTGATAGGTTGACGGGGGTTATCCACCAATGGAACATTAGAATCTGAAGTTTCCCAAGGATCAACTGAAGAATAATCCAACTGATCAACCTTAACAATTTTCCCCTCATGAGGAAAACAAAGGACTCGAAATAGAGTCGAAACTAAGGCATCCATTTCATAAATCCAATTATGTCCTAAGAGGAGATTGTAATCTAGGTTGGCATCAATGATTTCTACTTCGATATTGATGACCTTTCCTCCAACACATATGGGAAAGGTCGGGATAATCCCGTGTGGCCTATGAGAATGGCCGTCAAATTCTGTCAAGAGGGTGGGTGAAGGAACAACCAAAGGCGATCCAATGGCCTTCCAACATCACATAGACATTACGCATGTGAAAGCTCCCTCATCTATAAATATTCAAAAAATATTAGTTTTCTAGTAAGTAGACTTTATTTGAAAAGCCATATGATGAGGAAGTCTCTTTTTGACATTGAGCATGTCAAAAGAGACCACTAAAGAATTATTTGGATCAACTGCCTCGATTGCTGAAAGAAAAGCACTTCGTTGAGTTGGATACGAGGAGAGTACCTCTAAAGCAGACATAGCGCATGGACTTTGAGCCAGATCTTCTACAATGGAGTAGTTCTGGGCTGCCCTAGCATTTGGGTTGATAGTCGTGCGTTTGGTGGAACCTTTCGGTATCTGAGGTATAGACTCAACAGGGGGTCGCTCAATATTAAGTGGATCCATAGTTCCGGGAAAGGATTTATCCTTGGATGTTTCAGCTTCACCATAATCATGTGACCGTGTAGCCACATTGACATTAGAACTCATCATGAAAACATTTGAGGAATTTTCCCCATCTTGGTTGCCCCCTGCAGAGGTACCAGGGTTTGAATTCACACCAGCAAGCAACTACTGCCCTTTGGGGAAAGGGTTAGTTAAGATAGCTTGGGAGCTAGAAGACCCTTTTTTCACTAACAAGCATTGAGCATCTTGAATTTTCGGGCAAAGATGAGTGAAATGGTCTCCACTGAATAACTTTCATAGAAACTTAGCTTTCTTCTTAGACTCTTTTCCACCCTCACCAGCACCATTGTTGGGTTTGTTCGCATTACTCTTCCCATCCTGATTCTTATTTTTACCTCATCCCTTCTTCTTCCCATTATAATTTTTATTTCCTTTGGGGTTAGAAGCCTAAACAACATTTACGGAAGAAGGTGGAGAAGGTGAAGGAGTAGGCGGTGCAGCCTGATTGGAAGAATCAGTTTGTAAAGGAAACTGCTGCAATTGGCTCAGAAGGTTCATCAAATTTGTATCAATCAATCCAACAATACCATCAGCATGGGGGCCTAGCTTCAGTTTGGCTATATCAACCATTGATCTAGGAGCATCAACCAAGATTTTCTGAAGAGTCCCAAACTAAGAATATATCAGTTCTAACTGTTGGGCGCGAAAGATAGCCTACTCTTCGGAATAAACTCTGGACATAGAAACATCCTTGGAGATCTCAGGTTGTAATGATTTTCAAAACCATGCGAGACAAAATTTAGGTGAAATTTCAGCTTTAATGAGCCTCTTTCTCCCTCTCGATTCCTGGATATGGTCAAAAATGTGAGTGGCCATGTCCTGATGAAAATTGGCCAGAAGTTCAGTTTCGGCTTCATAACAGACATGCAACTAAAAATGGTTTAATAAAATGATAACCAAATCGACGAAACACGTAAAGGTGCCCCTATCAACTCTATATACCACTTAGCCACAATCCCAATTAAAGTACGTTGAAATAGTCTCAACCTAATCGAATCATCGATTAAGGAGTTAGATGAGCACCATAAATGGAACGTGGTTACATGGTCACCCGCGTCTTCACCACTCTTCCCTTTGAATTTTGGAATATTCAATGGAAGTTTGGTTGGGACTAGAGGCCAAGTCGGATTGTATTTGATTGGATCATTTTTCAAATTAGACAAATCTGGTAGATTAAGCGTGGCCAGAAACAGAAGTCTTGGAGGACCTTTGGGATTCCACCCAGATTAGGCAGGCTTCCCGAAAGTCTGAAAAGAATGATCTAGATTTTGAAAGGCACCAGGTTGCCCGAAGTAGCTGGTAGAACCTACTGGACCAAAAGGTGACCCTTATGGTCTAGTAAAACTTGGAGTTTGACCAACTCCAACCAAAAAACCTCCATAACCGACAAATTTCCCCCCTAACGAATTATTGTAAGGAGCTGACAACCCCTGGTAAGGGTTCCAAGCATTGGCTAAGGGTGGAAAACTTCGAAATGAATTGACTGAGGAGTATGGCACATTCCCTTGTTGGCTGAAAAATGGATTCCCAGCTCCAATGCTACTAACCGCAGGGTTAGTCTAACTCTGAAAAGGATTACAATCTTTTCCCATGAAAGGAAAAGGCATAGACCCTAGATTGGAAGTGGTATATGACCACTTCCAAAATGAAAACCCTGAAAAGAAGTCAATCCACTCATCATGGACGTGGAGGCGATTGGTGGTACATTCAACAGAGCTAAAAGAATACCTTGAGAGGGCATTCCAAAAGGGAAAAATCCAAAACTGGATGCATGAGGTTGGGAACTTCCACTCATCGATGGAAGGGAAGTAGACCCAAACAAGGATGTGCTAGGAGCAGACCCAAATAAAGATGTAGAAGGGATGGAAATAGTTCCTCCCCTTGCACTAATATAGGAGTCTACATACTCGTAGCACTCGTGGTGGATGCCATCCTCCCAGCAGTGGTCATCAAAGGGATGTATGTGTGTGGACCTAGGCTTGAAGGCATATGTGTCAAAGTTCCAACGTATAACAATACGTCTGGATGGTCAAAAGGGATAGGACAATTGGGAGCCACAATTGGCTCTGAGAGCTCTTCTACCTCAATATTCTCTTTCGACTAGAAGAGTACCCAAGAAAGAATTGGTGTGTTCCTCTCTAACCCTGTGGTAGTAGTAGGTCTACCTTATACACTGATGCCCCCAAGTGGAGGATCAATCTCCGATGTGCCAACTACCACTGGCAGAATCGCTCCTACGCCTTCTAGGAGAAGGCTCTGGACTTGCAGGTGAAAGCCCATGAAGTCTACGAGACTGTCTAAGTGATCAGTCAGCCACTTTGATTTATTTTAATAAGATCTACTTAAAGACTCAATAAAATTGAAAGCTAGGCCAACTAGGAGCATAGAACATGCACTAAAAATGTTCCTAAAGAATTCAGCAGTCAAACAACTTCCAAGTATTTCTGCTCCAGGTGATTAGGACCGGACACCAAAATACAAGGAAGTGAATAAAAAGGGCCTTCTGAAAATAAACTAGGGTAATTACGCCCCATGTCTACTAGTGAAGGTATCAGAGGTAGTTACATTGACCTCCAGACAATAGCCTTTGCTGGTGCAAGCTCCCAAGCTTCCCAAGGGTGCCCTCCAGAAGTACCATTGAACATGATGTAACATCAACCTCAGGTGCCACGGGATTCCCCTTCGCAGCCACCTGTGTAGATCCATAGGATTGGAAACTAAAGACACCAACTCATATCAGAAGCCAGGCGGAACAATTGTGAGGTAAGATCCGACAAGTAAGAGAGGGGGTATCTCTCGTCCTTATCTTCACAAACCCTCATGCTTAACTCCCAGTCACGGAGCTTTCCCAATCTCCCTAACGCTATTGGATTTCACTCTTTATTCAAACTTCTATCTTTCATAATTTAGAGTGGCCTTGGAGAGTTTACTCTCCTCTGGCCTAATCCAAGGCCCTAAATAAACTTAAAACTTGTTGGTGTATACTGATTAACAATATAAAAAGTTCTAGTTTATTTTATTAAGCACTTGATTTTAAGTGGTTGTTCTTTTTAAGTCAAAGGGAAAATACGAAAGTGAAATTGATGGTGTTCTTATGACGCAAAAGAAACTAATGAAAAACTAACTTATATGTAATGCACTTTCTTTGTTCTTCGATGAAAAGAAACTTCTACTTGGGTTCTAAGAAACTTCTAAAAAGCAAAAACTTTTTCCTTTTCTTTTCTTATCACAGACTTCACGCTCACAAAAACTAAAAAACTATCGATGCTTTAATAATGCAAACTACCCTAATGCAAGGTGTACATGATAATGCAAAAATTCTAGATTACTCTAAAAAGAAATGAAAGTAATTTATTTATAATCCAACTTAAGTGTTTGAAAGGAATATAAATCTTGAACACAAAATATTTCCCAAACAAGAAGGACTAATAAAGAAGACCCCAAATCACTCTCAAAAACCAAAAGAAACCAAACTCAAATTCGGAAAAGAAAGCAAAAACAATGTTTTTGAAGGATTTTTCTTTTTCAAAAGACAATAAAAACAACTTCTCAAAAGCACTCAAAATGCCACAAAAGACTCAAAGACTGAAACCAAATCACAAGGAAACTTTGCAAGTTATCAATTCAACACAAATGAAAACTTGAACAAAATAAGTGTTTCAACTTGCACTACACGATCCAACTTGCACTACATGATCCAAAAGTAGCAAAAAGAGTTTTGAGAAACTGATCAAGAAATCAGGAAAGACACACTTTCAAATTCATCAACAAGAAACTTTCTAAAAGAAAGAAAAAGTGAATGGCCACGAAATTGATGGGAAGCAAAGCAAGCAAACCATAAAAATGAAGTTTGACACAAAGATTGCAAACAATCTTCTATTTCGGTAGACCAGAACAATCAAGAACCTCTAAAATAAGCCTTGTGTGTTCAAACACAAATCATAAAACTCACTATAAAGCAAATCGTGGCCAAAAACTTTTCAAGGCAGGAGAGAATTTGCAACAGTAAGCTCACTAAAAAATTAACTTCTGAAACCAGAAACTGACCACTTAGGAACCACACAGACCAAGAAACAAATCTTTCCAAGCAGAAAGATTTGAAAAAATCATGCAAAAAATTGTATACGTGATTGTGTCTCTACACAGCTGCGTGTACACATGCTTCTACCAAAAGAAACTCGCGTATATGCAATTTCAGTTCAGAGAAACAAGTGTGTGTACACTTTTGGAAATATACAAAGATGCATATATGAAGTTTTACAAGAAAAATAAAAAATGAGGCTTGATGAAAAAGATCAGACTTGAAGTCTGAGTTCCTATAGGAACAATGAGTACAGTGACAACAAGCAAACTAAGAACTGAGCCTTGATTGGCACTAAATAAACCAAACTAGGAATAACAAGATTGTTATCCCTAGTGGAGTCGCCAATTCTGTTAAGGGAATAAGTCCCCTAGGTCTTTGGGTCAGAACCCTAGCAGAGCAGGAGTAATCTACAATAAGAAACAAGCTTTCAACTTAGGCAATATGCTTAAACAAACTAACTATAAGAGGATGAACATACCTGGATGTCCTTCATTTGGGTAGTTCCAGGCAGTGTGCAAACCCTCTGCAACTCCTAATGATCTTCGAACCTGCAAATTAATCAATTCGAATACACATAGCAGCATATAGATAAAGCATTGTAGTGAAATCAACTTTATATCATATAAGTAGATGGTTAGTTATCAATGGAAATAATCATTCATACATAAACCATAGCCATAACAATAACATCAGATGCATAAACAAAATCGATATCAAGAACAAGATAGTGTTTCTTTTTATTGTAGAAAACTATAATGAAACATGGAAAGAGTTCACCTGAGTCTTCCTCTTCCGGCTCTAAGCGGAACCATCCTCCAAGTCCATCCAGTCCCAGCCTTCAACAACCTCCTTCCATAACCAATACCATTATATCTACAAGCATGTGAGAGAATATCAAAACTCAAGGAAACAAGGGTTTCCTGAACTTGGGGAAGTGCTTGAAGCACAAGGATTATTTAGACTTGATCAGGGGATAATCTCAGTATAGTGATTCTATAATTTCTCTCCTCCTTAAGGCCTTCCCATTGAAGTCTTTTTATATTTCTCCCAAATTAGTCTTTTAGTTGGGAAATAGTTGGGCCACGGGCACTAATAAGTAATCAACAGGTAAAACCTGCGATATCCACCCATAGTTAATGCAATTTAATTTTTTTAAGTGTTTTAACTCATATACACGGGTTGGGTATAGACTGACCCGCGTGTACACGCTTTTAACACAGGGCAAAGTAGCGTGCAGGGAGTAAAACACTGTTTTTAAAATATTTGGACAAAGTCTAGAAGGAGGGGTTGCCCTAGGCCATAAAGCAAGCATCACAAATACAAATGGTGATATTTGGAGCTATGACATTTATATGAATGCAGTTTATGTTATGATGGGTTTATGAAATAATGATATATTGATGTGCGACTTCACATGATTTATATTGTTATATTAACGCAATTGATGTTAATTGTTTACGCAAATATTATCTTGTTGTATGTTGAAGTAATCAAACACTTAAGCTGATCTGAGTAATTACTGGGTTAAGAGTAATATTTGAGGCTGTAAATAACAGATTAGCCTGTTCAAGGTCCGCAAAAGACAGTTGTAGACCTTCGCGGAGGTCTAGAGGCTGATTAAAGGGAGTTATATCGATAATCCATAAAGGCTTATCGATCTGCGCAAAGGCGGATTTAGGGCATAAAACGACATCACGCTAATCTTTGTGTGCGAAAACTTGGTTCCAGCATCCCCCCATGCTGCTTCGAGTGAGACTTGATTTTGCGCTCTGCGGATTGATGCCGAAAGGGCTAGTAGTGTAGGGATTGTTTGGCGCAACTAACTATGAACCTGGGTCAGGACCCACTAAGCCAACAGAAATACATCATTATACTACTCCAAAATAATGTAGTATTCTAAAGATGGTTTTTTTTTTTGTTTTCAACTAAATCCTTAACCTGAACATCAAACATTTGACAAACTTTGAGAGCACATTTCTTTAGCTGTAAGCTAGAAATATGCCTCACAGAAATAATGCCTGGAACCCCTTTAACTATGTAGTCTTTTCCATCGTCATTAACACATGTGAAATACTTCTCCAAGCAATTCAGCATTACTTTATGAGATTCTAACAAGTCCATCCCAATTAGCAAGTCATATGACCCCAAAGGTAAAAATTCAAACTTAGATGGGTATTCATTCCATTCAAGTTTAATAAAAAAAATTGCTTATTTCTATCACTTTCCTTTTTTTCCCTATGGCTAGTTGAACTAACCAAGGTTTCCTTTGTTTTTACTTTCTAAGTTCACACTTTTCAACTGTAGCAGGGGAAATGTAACTTAAGGTAGATCCAAGGTATTTTAGTATTGAAACATTTTGTTCAGAGAATTTACCTTGGACTTCCACCATTATGGACTAGTAGTCTACTTGTCTTCCATTTAATGTTACACTAATCCTCAAAATATTGTAGGAAATATCATTTATTTTAGAGGCTTCTTGCAAGTTATTTACTATGCCCCTTTTGTTTTCTAGATTTTGTGGACAATTTCTCCATAAGTGATTTTCATTGCAACCCTAACATTTAATCGATGGTCTTGTTGCTTATATAAAAAAATCATCTCCTGCTCCAACCCCTTGTCAACTCTTCTATCCCAAATTTCTTGGTTGGTTCACACTTATGCTATAGTTCCATCCTCAATTACTTTTGAAAGTGTTTGAAAAAGCTAGTTTCTTAAATCTTTTCTTCTTAATGTTGAATTTCTCATGTTTATTTGTCATCCAACTTTTAGAGTTGTCACCTTTCTTCTGGTTTTTATTAAAACACAGTTTCACCTTCCTTATAGTCTCATCTATGGTCTTTGGATTATCAAAATCAATCCTTACCCTATAAGAAAAAGGTAACCAACTAATGAACCTTTGTATTTTGGCCTTTTCCTCCTTCAAGTATGGTACATCTCTCAACAAACTCATAATTTTGTTAACAAACTCACGCATGGTAGATTGTCCCAATCTTAACTCATGAAATGTTGGGTTGTGTTATATTCTTTCCATGACTAGCTGCCCTAGTCAATTGGGGGTTAGAGGGGGGGCGTAGCCCCCCCTTGTTGCATTGATTGTGCAGTGGGGGGGGCGAAAGCCCCCCATGTCTAGTGGGTTTGAGGGGGGGGAGCAGCACCCTGGGGAAATGTTTTTTTGGACCCTATATTAGGTTGGGCGGCCCTATCTATGGTTTTGTGCATGGTTTTGGACACGATGGTTTTTCAATCCATGGTATTGGATGCTTCGACATGTATAAATACGTATTGTAACATTGAAAGGAACATAATGAAAAATCAAGCTGGTAATCCCGGTTTTGGGATCCAGGGGAAAATCTCTGTGTATAT
>APFE030691044.1:4488-19624 GCA_000404065.3 Pinus taeda | reverse complement strand
ATTGTAACATTGAAAGGAACATAATGAAAAATCAAGCTGGTAATCCCGGTTTTGGGATCCAGGGGAAAATCTCTGTGTATATGTGTTTTATGTGTTATGTTCTCACATTGTTTATTTTCTGTGTTTTAGAATTTGTATGTAGGTAATTTATGTACGAGGTTAAAACCTACATTTGGTATCAAAGTTGTTTTGGCTTCAAGAGGATGCCTTTGTTGCTGAGGGGTTTTGCTCGAGCCTGTGGTAGACCCTGTTCAGTGGGAGATTTGCGGAATCGATTCTGGTGGTGAAAGAAGGTAGTGAGCAGTTGAAAGATAGAGATCGAGAAATTTAATGGTCAGAGTTTTGAGTTATGGAAACTCAATATGGCAAATCTATTGGTGGATAAAATTTAGTGGATTATGGTAGATCCAGGTACTAAACCAACGGGAGTGTCCAATGAAGAATGGAAGAAGTTGTATCGAAAGGCAAATATAGCACAATGAAAATGTGTATCTCAAATTCAGTATTGTTGAATGTATCAGGGGAAGCTACAACGAAGGCTTTGTGGGTCAAGTTAGGGACTTTGTACCAATCTAAGTCTCTGGTGAATAAATTGTTCCTACGAAAAAATTTGTATAACTTGAGGATGAAAGATGGAGACTTGGTGATAGAGCATCTGAATACATTTAATATTGTGGTAAGTCAGTTATTGTCTGTTGATGTTAAAATTTTATGTGATAAGTTCATTAGTTTGTTGTGTTCTCTACCAGATTCGTGGGATAGTATGGTTATTGCAATAGGTAGTAATGCAACTGCCTTGCAGTTTGATGAAATAGTCTCATCCTTGTTGATGGAGGAGATGAGACAAAAAAATATGGAGAGCCGGAATGGTGTTGCCTTGTCTATACGAGGATGGTCCTAGTATAGAAACAAAAATAAGTCATCGAGTGGGAGATATAAATCTAGAGGGAGATCTAAATCTCCAGGAAAACCTGTAAAGGTGGTGTGCTGGAAATGCAGAAAGGAAGGGCACTACAAAAGGGACTGTAAATCTAAAGCTCCTGAAAAAGGAAAGGGATATGATGATTCTCCTTCTATAGAGGTAAAAACCACCTCAAATGAAGGTGGGGATGTGTACTTGGCTTCTTCAAGTACACATGTAGATCATGAGGCATGGTTGATTGACTTGGGTGCATCCTTTCACTTCACTCCCCATAGAGAGTGGTTCTGCAAGTATGAGAAATATGATGGTGGTGATGACTTAGGGGATGGTAGGAAGGCTAGAATCATTGGTCATGGAAAAGTAAATTTGAAGTTGCAAGGTGGAAGGGTTAGAACACTTCCGGGTGTTCTACATATTCCTACATTAGCCAAAAATCTAATTTATATAAGAAAGTTGGATGATGCAGGTGTAAAAACAGTTTGAGAAAGATACCTTCAAGATGTTTGGGGAGCACTGGTATTGATGCATGGAGTTCAGATTTGAACTCTGTACAAGCTACATGGTAGCACTGCTATTGATGAGTGCAATAGTTCTATGGTTCCTGAAAGTGGAGCAGAAAATCTAGGGGTCTCTGGAGAAAAGACCATACTATGACATCAAAGGCTTGGACATATTGGAGAGAAGGGCCTTCAAATACTTCATGGTAAAGGTATGGTAGAAGGTATGACTAATGGCACTTTGGATTTTGATTTCTAAGAAAATTGTGTATATGGGAAGAAAAATTGGGTGAGTTTCCCCTCTGGTGATAAGAGGGCGAAACAAATATTAGAGCTTGTGCACAGTGATGTGTTTGGACCTATGAAGGTTCCATCACTGGTTAAGTCTATGTACTATGTATCATTTATAGATGACTCTCAAGGAATACATGTATATATTTCCTCAAGAACAAATTTGAAGTCTTTGACAGGTTTAAAGAATTTAAGGTTCTGGTGGAAAACTAGATAGAGAAGAAGATAAAGGTGCTGAGGACATATAACGATGGAGAGTTTTGAAGTAAGGAATTTGAAGAATTATATAAGAAGTGTGGTATATCACGATAGAAGACTACTCCATACACACCTGAGAAAAATGGAGTTGCAGAGAGAATAAACAAGATGTTGATGGAAAGGGCAAGAAGCATGCTCAGTGGTGTTGGGTTAGGACAAGAATTATGGGCAGAGACGGTGGAGTCAACATGTTACTTGGTCAATAGATCACCTTCATCAACGTTGGAGGATAAGACTCCACAAGAAGTATGGACTGGTAAGAAACCCTCTCTTTCACATATGAGGGTATTTGGATGTGATGCATATGTACATGTTCCAAAGGAGAAAATAAAAAATTTGGATAGTAAATCTGAAAAGTGCATCTTTATTGGGTATAAAAATGGTTTAAAGGGTTATAAGATTTGAAACCCAGTAATAAGGAAGGATGTTGTGTACATCTGAGATGTGTTGTTCAGAGAGGTGAAAAATGTTATTAAACATGAAGTCCCATCAAAAGAGCGTGAGAAGATAGAGATTGAGCTAAAGGAGGAAGAATCAGACTCTACAATAGAAGAGGAATTAGAAGATGATGAACCACAAACTCCGATTGTGAGAAGATAAGTTTGAGAAAGAAGGTAGCCAGAAAGATGCTTTCTGTTCAAATTTTGCTTTATCTATTACTAATGATGATCCTAGAACTGTGAAGGAAGCAATAGATTCAGAGGATGGAAAACTCTAGAAAGAGGCCATGGTTGATGAAATGGAATCTTTGCACAAAAATGAGGCTTGGGACCTGGTGGATTTGTTGGCTGGAAGGAAACCCATTGGCATCAAATGGGTGTTCAAGAAGAAGAAAAATGTAGAAGGAAAGGTGGAGAAATACAAAACTCGGTTGGTAGCAAAAGGTTATTCCCAGGTGCCAGAAATTGATTTTGGTGATATTTTTTCTCTTGTTGCCAAGATAGCTTCTATTAGATTACTTTTATCTGTTGTTGCTGCTTTTGATTTTGAGGTAGAAAAGATGGATGTGAAGACAACATTTCTCCACGGGGATCTGGAAGAGGAGATCTACATGAAGTAACTTGAAGGCTTTGTGGTGAAGGGTAAGAAAGAACTAGTATGCTTAAAGAAGTCTCTGTATGGGCTAAAACAATCACCAAGGATGTGGTATCATAGATTTGATACATTTATACGGGGACTTGGCTTCACCAGAAGAAAAGAAGATCATTGTGTGTATTTTAAATTAATTGATGACCGTGTTATTTATCTGGTCTTGTATGTGGATGACATGTTGTTGGTTGGAAATGACAAGTAAATTATCCAGGATTTAAAGACCCAATTGTCCTCCAAATTCGACATGAAAGATCTTGGTGCTGCAAACTCTATTTTGGGCATGGAAATTAAAAGAGATCGGGCAAAGAGATTGGACAATATTGCAAAGGTTTAATATGCGGGATATTAAACTAGTGAAGGTTCCTATTCTTGTAGGTGTAATGTTATCTGTTGAACAGTGTCCCAAGAAAATAAGAGGAAGAGGACATGTCCCATGTTCCATATGCAAGTGCAGTCAGTAGCCTGATGTATGCGATGGTCTGTACTAGACCAGACATTGCACATGCAGTGGGAGTATTGAGAAGGTTTATGTCAAAACCATGGAAGGAGCATTGGACAACAGTGAAGCTAGTTTTCAAGTATTTGTGTGGCACTAATGATTATGATTTGTTCTACCAAGGAAGACCAGGATTGGACAGAGTTTTGGATATTCATGGCTTTGTTGATGCAGACCAAGCTAGAGATTTGGATCAAAGAAGATCTACAAGTGGGTATGTGTTTAACCTATTTGGAGGTGCAGTCAGTTGGATGAGTAAGAAACAATCTATAGTGGCACTATCAACTACGAAGGCAGAATACATTGTAGCCACTCATGCAAGAAAGGAAGCAGTTTGGTTGTAGAGATTGTGTTCAAGTATGGGGTTAGTACTGGGAGCTATATGGATAGACTGTGACAGCCAAAGTGCAATTTTCTTGGCAAAGAACCCTGCTTACCATTCAAAGACAAAGCACATTGATTTTCAGTATCACTTTGTGAGGGATATGATAGAAGACAAAAAGGTGTTGTTGGTAAAGGTAGACACTTTGAAGAATACTGCAAATGCATTGACAAAATCTATGAGCTCTAAGAATTCTCTTTGTGTAGAGAAACAATGGGTGTTGCAGAGTTAGATAAATGACTAAGCTCTCTTATGGCCCCCTGTGCAAAGAAAACAACAAGTGGGAGAATGTTGGGTTGTGTTATATTCTTTCCACGACTAGCTTCCCTAGTTAACCAAGGGGTTAGATGGAGGGCGGAGCCCCCCTTCATTACACCAATTGCGCAGTGGGGGGGGTCACAGGGGAGTGACAACCCCCTCTGTCTAGGGGGTTTAGGAAAAAAAATTTGGACCTTATATTAGGTTGGGCGAACCTACCGATGGTTTTGTGCATGGTTTTCACACACGGTTTTGGATGCGATGGTTTTTCGGTCCATGGTATTGGATTCCTCGGCATGGATAAATATGTATTGTAACATTGAAAGGAACATAATGAAAAATCAACTGGTAGTCCTGGTTTTGGGATCCAGGGGAAAATCTTTGTGTATATGTGTTTTATGTGTTATGCTCTTGCATTGTTTATTTTCTGTGTTTTAGAATTCATATGCAGGTAATTTTTGTACGAGGTTAAAACCTACATGAAACTCTTTAGTTTTTTTATCAAAATACCTTTCCTATAGCTATTTCTTTTTAGATTATTTTCTAAAGAGTTTCCAAGTTAGATTTTTTACTTTTGATTATTTTAACAACTTTGTTCTCCTCCCACCATAAGGCTTCCTTACTCGTCAACTGATAAGTTTCCAATATGGCCTTCAAGTTACTTGGATAATTGTAGACCTTGAAATATTTGGACATATTAAGAATCCATGCTTATCCTCCTTCCTTGGTTTCACGATAAAAAATTTGAGACCTAATATTTTTAAACTCCCCTTGCAGCTAAGATTTAGTCCTCTTCTTCCTAGATGCGGAAGTACTACTTTAGATTTTTGTTCTTCTTCCTCATCAAACTCATGAGACTTACTTACACTATAAGTTCTAGAATCTATTGTCTGTTGAATCGCTCCTAGTTCTCTTCTTGTGAGTTTTTGTTGTTTTCTTATTGACTCTATCTTATTATAATTTTCTCAATAGATAACCTTTAATCTCCTCACATTCTGTTTTAGCTTTGGACAGTGTTTCTTGATTTTCCTTTATGTTGTCTAAGTTTCCTTCAAGATACGTACTACTAGAAACAAATCAAATTATTGTTGTCCTATATCATTATTTCCTCCACCCAACACTCCAATCTCAATATTAGGCTCCTCACCACCTCTAGGTGATCCTATGGAAGTCTTTCCATTGTATTCTTCAACCATACTTCAAACTTTTTTAACAGTCCTATGAAAATTTGATCACAACATAAATAAAATATTTGTTTTAGTTTTTAGGACCCATAAAAGGCTCATTGTTGTAACCTACAACTCTTATACCACTTATAATGAACCTCTTCTAACACAATTTTTTTTAAATAAGAACTATAAGAAATCAATGAACTATATAGAAGCATTTAGCCCTTCCTTCTAAACATATTTACATCAAATAAATATAGATATTTACATATTTGTTTATATATATTAGATAGTAAAAATCCTTCTAATATTGAATTCTCCCCTATTGAGTATTCTCTCTGAAACTTATTTTTTAATACTTTATTTTCTATACTACCACCATCGTCTCGATTTAAATACCGTAGTCCCTTATTAATATACTTATTTTTGGGTCTTCGGTAAGCTATACCAAGGATTTTCCCTCTTCACAAGTTTCATACGAGATTATAACATTTCATGGATTTATGTTTCAAGTTCCTATATTACTAATATAATTATTTTAGTACTCACATTGAGTTTGTTCTATCTACTCTAAACACATTTACCACTGATCAAAAGTTTCCTTTTGACAATGTATTTAAAATCCATGGGATCTAATAAAAATATGTTTCTTAATTCCTAACCATTTTAATTATATACATTGTTGCTTTCTTATAATTAGACTAAATTTATAATAAAACCATCATCAACATCATTTTAACCTTAGCTAGGCCGTTCATATTTTGATCTCATAAATGTATGTCATATATTGATTGCATTGAATATGCCATATATATTTTGATTTGATTATAATGCACTGCATCCACTCATATTAGTACTCTCATTTCTCAATCATGGTTTCAATGTGGTATTTATTATGGGGTTTATGTAACAATTTCGATATAGTTTATAAAGTCTATATGAGTATTCTCTAGACTCTTTTGTTGGAGAATGTAACTATTGATAATGACCCTTAAAAAGATTATTATAATATATATATATATATATATATATATATATATATAATAGATAGATCAAATCATGGGTTTCATGCTCAAAGTCTAGGTCAAAGCATGTTCTTCATGCTTCTAGGGCTTGTTGAACCAAGAAAGAATTTATGTCATATATTATAGTACCATTTCAACATGTTGTAACAAAAGAAAAATATTATTTGTGAGTCTAATAAGTCAAATTATCCTCCAAGACTAAGTCGGCCTTACAAAGGAGAAGTCGAACCAAAGGAAGTCTATTCGACCCATCAAGAAGACTATAAATAAGAAGGAATCTTGACTCATTTGGCACATCAAGCACAACAAGTTTGATCTACAATCAAAGAAGAAGAAAATAAATTGTGAAGGATAAGAAGGCAAGGAGAAAAACCTAGTGAATGAAGGAAGGAAAAAATTAGACCTGGTTTTATCCACACATGTGAGAACCTAGGGTTTTTGGACTAATTGCAAGGTCGAAAATTCGGAAGCCGAAGTTGCATATCTGAGGTGGAGGTTGAGACCATTTTGGAGCAGAATTTGAAAAGGTTCAATCTTTTTGACCTTAGAATATTTCATCTTACGTGAAGGATATCTTGTTGAAGGGTTGACTTAGTGCTTGGGAGGAATTTTGACTTTGGTCTTTGGGTTTTGGAAGTCTCATTTTGAATTGATTCTATAAGGAGGGAAGTATTCTTTCTAGGTTTTTCACTTTGAGGGGTTTTTCCCTAGTTTGGAGCCTATATTTTGTGTACTTTATCTTTTTTTGATCTTCATTTTTTGATAATTTCTTGATGAAAAAGAAATAAAAAGGTAATAAAATGACAACTAACATCACAAGTAATTATCAAGTAAGGAAAGTCAACTATAATCTAGAAGAACCTTGATTTTCCAACATGGTTTCGAAGCTATGGGACAAGAAGGAGATTGAAGATCACATCTTAGTTGGCACTTTTATGGCAATATTTATGAAGAAAGGTTTCAAGTCTCTTCGGAGCCTCCTTATTACTCACAAGGAATACATTGTGAAGAACAACTCCAAGCTAGCAAAAGAAGTGACAGATGGAAATTTCTTCTCCGCTCTCTCAGGAACTTTCAAGGATGATAATGTATGTATTATTGATAATGGATCTTCCAAACATATGAAAGGTGAATGCAGTCAACTCCAGGATTTGTCAAAAGGAACCTCTTCTCATTTAGTTGAACTTGGAGACAAGAAGAGAAATCCAATGAAAGGAATTGAAACTACTTTGTTGGACCTAGAAACCAATGGAAGCATTCATCTCAATAATATACTATATGTTCCAGGTTTGAAGAAAGATTTACTTTATATTTATTGCCTATAATATAGAGGTGATAGGATTTCTTTTGCTAATGGCAAAGTTATGGTTTGGGGAAAGGTGTAACAAACCTAGTCAAAAATCCATGTAAAAAGTAATAAAGGTAAAATAAGACCTTGGTCATGGGACACATATTCCAAGCTGAATGTTGGGAAAAACATAGTGATGGGGATCACTTGTGATTAATTAATGGATAAGGAAGTTAGCAAAGGCAATGGAAAAGGATTTGGAAGAGAATGACGAATTTATTGACATTTTATTTATGAAAATAATGGAAATTAAGAGAAAAGTAAGGTGAAAAGTCACAAGTTTCATGCGAGGAGTAAAATGAAGGAAAATAATGGAAAATGAATAAAACATAGGTCTCATTGATAAAATGGCTTATGAGGATCAGTTGGTACCTTTTATTAGTTTAGTTTTAGAGCTCTCTCTCTGTTCTCTCTCTCATACTCTTGCACACTTAGAGTTTTCTTGTAGCACTCTTGGAGGAGTATGACATAATTAGAGTTTGGAGCAAGAAGGAAAAGGAAAATCATGAAAGCACAAGAGGACATTGGGATCAACAACTACAACGAATTTTTCTTGTAGGTATCGAGTTGCATGTATGTTTACTCACTAGTTTTGGCATGCATGGCATATGCATGTGGTTTCTTGGTAATGATATATCATTGGCATGGAGGATTGTATGGATTGATAGTGGATTTTCCTATCATTGCCATTTCCTAGATATCCATGGTGTTTTGGGTTGCTTTCTTTTGTTTTCTAGTTGTTTCTCATGTTCATTTGGCTTTGGGTTGAGTTACTAGTTCCTAGAAGCCTGTTAGGTCCCTATACTACTAGTGTAGCTCATTGTTATTCGTAGAGTAGCCCCCTTATTGTTATTATTATTGTGCCCATGTAGTCCCCATATTGTTATTAGTGTGCCTCGTAGAAGCCCACTATTTTTATTTTTGTGCCCTTACATTATTATTTCTATGTAGGCTCTGATTATATTGTGACCCCTAATACTCCTATATATGGAAATGAGGTCTTGTCATTTGTATCATCCAAGAATTGTTCATTTATATAATGTAAAGGAGTTTTCCCCCTTGAAGAGGATATTTATTAGGTCGTTGACCTATCTTTTTGTGAGCTAGTTGCATAACATTTTCTATCAGAGATTTGGATTGTAGGGTTTTGTTACTGCAAATAGGTCATCATGGAATGTTCGCTATAACATTTTTTCTACGAAGGTTCAGAAGATAAAATTTTTACCAAAAGAATAAGAAATCCCAATGAACTTTTTATAAAAAATTCATTTCTTGGTTCTCTATATTTTTGGATATATGGTCCGAAGAATTTAGGGTTTTTGCGTGCTCCATCATTGTGTCTCAAATAAGTGACCTTGGTAAAATCGTCATATCTTCCTCTACGAGCATCAGATTTGAAGAACATAGAAATTGGCTGAAATTGAATGGATTGCAGTATCTTTAGTATTGTTTTCAGGTCTGAAGGTCAAAACAAGGACATGTGGCACTCCGTACAATTTCTCTTTACTGAACCAGTCCATATTCTAGTCATCAAGGGAGATTGGACATAACTTTATCTTGAAAAATCCAAATTTGGTTTGACCTATGGCATTAGAAAGAAGATATCGAGGGATACCACAAGACTAAATTTCTACTATGATGCATGAAGAATAGGAATAAATGTAACATTATATATCAAAATTACGAGACAAAGTGCAACAAATCGCACTCTCGCAAAGAGTAACCAAAAACGAAGTGGAAGCTAAGATAGATGGTTTGAAGAACGGTATGGAAGCTAAGATAGATGGTTTGAAGAATGGTATGGAAGCTAATATGGATGGTATATAAGCAAAAAGGAAAGGCAACATGCAAGACTTGAAGAATGGTTTAAAAGCAGATGTGGAAGGTTTGAAGGAAGGTTTGACAAAGTTGCTACAAGAAATGCTTCCTAATGGCAAAAAGGTATTAGATGAAACTCAAGATGAGAAAAAAATGAATGTTAATCACGATTCCATAGAATCTAACTTTGGATTTAAGACTCATCATATTCTAAAGATCAATATGAGTAACTTTGATGGCAAGTATCTGGTAACATGGATACTACAAATGGAGCAATATTTTGATCTCCATAATGTGCAATAGAGATCCAATTTTCACTAGAAAGTTTTGGACAAAAGTATTTTATTGTTTGGGTACTCAATTAGCTCATAGCTCATCTTATCATCCTAAATTCGATGGAAAAACTGGGATAGTGAAAAAATGTTTGGAAGGATATGTTCATTGCTTCATATCTGATAAACAAACACAATGCGTCAAGTGGTTACCTTTGGCTGAATGGTGGTATAACACTTCCTTCCATACTGTAGAAAAAGTGACCCCATTTATCACACTTTATAGATACCATCCACCGTCCATCACATCATCTTTATGAAAAAATTCTAAGGTTCAAGCAGTGGAATATCACATCAAGAATCAACAACAAATTCTTCAACTCTTAAAGGATAGCCTCACTTTGGCACATAATCAAATGAAACAACAAGCAGATTAACATTGCATCTAAAGAATTTTTGATGTAGGCAACTGGGTATTTTTACGACTACATCCATACAAACAAATATCCCTCAAGAAAACTAAGAAGGATAATAAATTATCACCAAATGACTATGGTCCTTACAAGGTGTTGCAAAAGATTGGTACTATGGAAGACAAATTAGAGCTTCCTACATCTTGCCGAGTGCACCCAGTGTTCCAAAGTTTCATGCTTAAAGAAGGTTATAGGTGACAAGCTCCTAGTTCAAAAAATATTTCTAGAACTTGACAAGGAAGGAAAAGTCATATTGGAACCTGAATATGTCATGAAAACAAGAACCCAAAAGCTACGAAATCAATCAATTTCAGAGTATCTCATCAAGTGGAATAACTTGCCACCGAAGATTCCACATGGGAGTATGAGAATTTTATACAAAAGCATCCTAAACTACCCAAGTGTTGAGGACTACACTTTTTTGAAGGAGAGTGACATGTTAGGTCCCTATAATACTAGTGTAGCCACTTATTGTTATTCTTAGTGTAGCCCCCTTATTATTATTGTTGTGCCCATGTAGTCCACATATTGTTATTATTGTGCCCCATAGAAGCCCACTATTGTTATTTTTGTGGCCTTACATTATTATTGTTATTGTGACCCCTTAGACTCCTGTATATAGAATGGAAGTTTTGTCATTTGTATCATCCAAGAATTGTTCATTTATGTAATGTAAAGGAGGTTTCCCCCTCGAAGAGGATATTTTTTAAGTCATTGATCTATCTTTTTGTAATTTAGTTGCATAACAAAGCCTTGGTTGGACAAACGTTCTGGAAGCCTTGTAACAACTTAGGTTGAGTTACTAGTCCTTGAAGCCTTGGTTGGAAAAATGCTCTTGAATCCCTTGGTGGGTTGAGTTACTAGTCCTAGAAGCCCTGGTTGGAAAAACACTCTAGAAGCGCGACAACTGTTGTGGGTTGAGATACTAGTCCTAGAAGCCTTGGTTGGAACAAACGCTCTAGAGCCCTGGATAGCTTGGGTAGAGACCAATATGGTTATGGTTAGTGATGTAAAACCATGAGGTGGAATCAATGGTTGAGGTGGTTTGGCCTTTGGAAGCCCAGGATGGTTTGATTTATTTGTGTTATGACATCCTACATAAGGGTGACCGATTAAAAGAAATATTTGGTTCAACATAGTCTATGGTCGGGTGGTTCGTGGAAGTCCCATACCTAGTCAACTTATGCAATCATCAATAAGAGATCCCTTTATCCTTGGTATTTTATGGGTAAATATAATTTTTTATATGTGGCTTATATGGTTGTTATATCCTTGATATTTTTGTTGGTTATACGCTGGTTATGAATGAGTTTTATGACAGTGAAAATGTATGGCTCTCATCATGTTTTTGTTAATCACTAAATGTACAATGAATATATGTTTGAATAAATGGTAATGTAGTTATTTTGATGAGGAATCAATGATTCTTAGTGATTCGTAGATAAGTATGAGACCCCTATGCTCAGATTTGTTGTTTAAACATGTAGAATGCATATTTGTGACATGTTTGAAGAAATGACTGTCATGGTTAGTAGGGGTCCTCTCAAGTCCTTATTCAAGTAATTGAATTTGTATCATTTTTCCAATGCTACTTTTCATTTCTAGAAGTTTCATGGAGTTCTGGGAAGTGACCTGAGCCTTGGCCTTCAAAAAGTGGCACAAAATTCGAAGTCACAAACACAAAACTACTTAGGAAACTCCCCAATCGCAGGCATGCCCATGCTGTGGGAGTGACTATAGGGTTCCAGTCACACTCATGCCCATGTTATGGGAGAGACTGAGGGTTTAATGCAGTAAAAGGCCAGTTTATCTGAAGGGCTAGTCACCTAGAAGGTTTGGATGGATCTTGGGGGTTCTGCAATATGTCTTGAAGGTCTGTGTAGTGTGTTCCATTGGTTCTACTTCCTTAACTGACACATAGGGAGCTGAATCATATCATAGTAACTCTTTGTCACATGTTTACCCGAGTTGGTTGGTTACTTTGGTAGATGTGGGAGGATGGTGTTATAGAGTGGTATCAGAGCGAGTTTCATTCTCTTTGGGTGGTGTCTAATTTCTGCTATGTTTGTGTGATATTTGATACCATAGATTGTTATCAGAGCATGGTTTACCCATAGGAATTGATGGGTGGTGTGTTGGTCATGCATTCATGTCGGTTTCCTGCGTGTTACTCAGGTCTATGTGCTTGTTGCATATGCATGGTTTTGATCATGGTTGTTGTGATGTCTCCTTATGAAGGTTGATGGTGTTGTCATGGAATGTGTCATCTTGAATGTATGATTGGTTATGTGTTGTTTATGCAAGTTAGTTCTTACATGTTGTCAAGTGTACATTGATATGGTTTTTGTTGTCATACATGAGGTCATAATGTGTAGTTGATATGGTCATGCATTGATGACTGGACTATGGTTGGAATGATATCTATATGTTGTTATATCTATATGCTATATATCTATATGTTGTTATGATTACGTTTATACATGTGTCATGCTAAATCGGTTGATCTTTTAGATGAGATATCCTCCCTGAATTATGCTAAGGTACATTGGTTTGTTTATGATTTGGTTTAGATGACATAATATGCCTTGCCGGAAAGAGATCAAGATGACTAGCAAGATGGTAGATTACAACTCATGAGATTCTCCTTATGGATCAGATGAGAATCATGGTGTTGGGAATTATTCTGACTTAGAAGACACATTGAGAATCTTGAAGGAAACAATAAGTAGTTGTAAAGCAGTTAATGATGGAATCATGCAGGAATAGGAGACACAAGCAGAAGTCAATGCAGTAATCATTTAGAGTTTGTCAGAATTGTAGAGGTAGTGACCACTTTAGATCAACAATGTGAAGGAGGAAAAAACTAATGGGGCATATGCAATAGGTCTCTTGGTGGGTACAGGTAATATATAGATGACATGATCAAAGATGGAAGGTTCTTGGATACTCTAGATAGGAGAGGTGATGGACACAAGTACTATTCTAGTTCTAGTTCTGATATGTATCATGGTCATCATAGTTATCATCCTTACAGGAGGAGTGATAGGGGATATTTTCTGGATGAGTTCAAGAAAGCAAAGCCACCTACATTTGATGGGGAAGTGAAGAAGTCATAGGATGAAAAATCATGGTTGCTTGGAATGAACAAGTCCTTCATATTGCACGATTATTCATAGAACATGAAGGCCATAATAGCTACATTCAATATTAAAGGTAAACTAGATATTTGGTGGGAAGATGTAAATAACGTCAAATATATTTATGAGGAGTTGACTCAAAGTGAATTTGAAATACTATTCAGGAAGAAGTATCTGTTGGAGAGGTACTGTGACGACAAAGCAAAAGCATTTTATGAGCTAAAGATGGGCTCTATGACCGATGAGGAGTACACTAGCAGATTGCTAGAGTTGTTGAGGTATGTGCCTTACCTCAAGGAGGAGAAGGCCAAGATTCAAAGATTCATTATTGGGTTGTTGATAAAATTCAAAGACATGACTAAGTTTGATGAGCCTAGATCATTGGAGGAGGCCATCTAGAAACTAGAGCATTGTTATGAGAAATCAAAGCACATATCTGAGACTAATATAGACTAGAAAGGTAATGCAAAGAACAAAGGAAAATGTGACAAGAAGAGAGAATGACCTCAAGGTACATGTAATAAAGAGAACGCAATTCCATCTAATATGTTAAATGCACATGACAAAGGACAAGGACTTCGATTTGAAGAGTAGAATAAGGAAGAAGTTTGGGAGCCTTTACAATGTTGGACTTGTGTAGGAGAGATTGTCCACAACATTAGGTTGGTAGACCGAAGATCTACATTGCTCAAGAGGCACAGACAGTGGGAGATGTTGGAAAAAGTATTCCTAGGATCTATGCAATGATGGATAATAGGCAAAAAAATCACCAGGCATCTATTATCGAGATGGACGATAAGCTTTGTGATCGATTTGTTTCTATTTTGATTGAACTTGAATCTAATTATACTTATGTTATTCCTGACTTAGTGAATAAGTTTGGTTTGAGTAAAGAAGTACATGCATAGTCTTGGTTAGTGTAGTTGGCTACAGGTACAAAGAAGCGAGTTCATCATTGGGTAAGAGAGTGTGCATTTGAGTTGAATGGTATGTCTCCATAAACACATTTGAATGTATTTCCATTTGGTTGGTATAACAAGCTTTTGGGTATGGACTGATTGTATCTTCATAGGACAAAGGTGGATTGTTATGACACAACTATTGAGTACCTAGATGAAAATGGGGAACAAAGAGTCTTGCAGGGTAAGAATAAATAAACACCAATGAGAATGGTGACATCTATGTAGGCCAAGTGTAGTCATAGGAAAGGGTGTGTGTTAGTTGCAGTGCATATTTCTAGTGACAAAGGTAAGGAAGTTGAGGATGAAATGTTTTGAGAAGGTACCTAGTTCTACAATAGTTTCAGGATGTATTTCCCACAGAGATTTTAGTTGTAGGTTTTAAACCTATACAGAAATTACCTGCATATGAATTCTAAAACAAAGAAAATAAACAATGCAAGAGCATAAAACATAAAACACATATGCACAGAGATTTCCCCTGGATCCCAAAACCGGGACTACCAGCTTGATTTTTCATTATGTTCCTTTCAATGTTACAATACATATTTATACATGTCGAAGCATCCAATACCATGGACTGAAAACCATCGCGTTCAAAACCATGGACCGAAAAACCATAGGTAGGTTCGCCCAACCGAATATAGGGTCCAAGAAAAAATTTCCCGGGGCGCTGCCTCGGACCCCGTAGAGGGGGGCTACCCACCCCCCTCAAACCCCCCGGATAGGGGGGGCTGCC
>APFE030691043.1:85427-108879 GCA_000404065.3 Pinus taeda | reverse complement strand
TTTTTTTTTTTTTTTTTTATTTATATTTTTTGTTTTAATAAATTGGCTACCTAGTTTCACTTCCCCGGCAACGGTACCAAAATGTTTGGTCAATTTAGTATGTCCTAAATTGCTATTTAAAATGTCAATTCGGGAGTCGTAAACTGATGAAGTGAAGTGCACTGTATGTGCATGATAACCTTTTCCTTAGTCTTTTGTCGTTTTTGAGTTTTTAGTTTGTTTTTGAGTTTATCTTCTGTGGATTCCCTAGTGTGAGACGGTGAAAGTGAAAATTAAGTGTGAATGGTAATGGTGATTTCTACAATGATTTTCCAAACTTAAAAGTTCTCAAAAATAAGGTTTCCAAACTGACTGTAATGAAATCAATTCTCAAAAGAAGTAAATGTACCAAAACAATGAACTAGTGACAATGGCCCAGTATCCTTACTGCTGTATGAAAAAGAAAATAAAAATTGAACTTAAAGTAACTCAAAGACTGAAAGCAAAGCAAACTAAATCACACTACTTCAACCCATACTCTGATCCTTCACCTTTCGACTCAGTCCGGCTATAGGAAGTAATCATAAACAAGCTGAGTATTATGATATCTAAATTGCAGGAAAGTAATTTGCATAAAAGGAAACTAAGATTTAACTACTCATTCATATTTCAACTCTTGAAAATGACATAAGTAATTCAATCTCTAACTTGCAGGAAAGCAAACTAAATTATACTACAAGTAATATTCTGATTCCTTACTAATTGAGTCGCTTGGCTATAGAAAGGAAATCATAAACAAGGAAGTAATATGATGTCTGAATGGCAGAAAAGTAATTAAGCAAAACAAAACTTGAAAGAAATGACAATTCTGGAATTAAACTTAGTAAATGAAAATCAACAGAAAGGACAAGATGATCTCATGTCAGTAGCTATCAAAAATATGTAAATTTGCCCGGGCTGCCTACAAAAAACTGTAAAAGAAACACTGATCAGCTAGCAGTTATGAAGAAAACATGAAGGAAATATGGACAGTGATGAACATCATAACAGCATAAAATATATACAAGTAATGATTATAAAAACACTAAACAAAAGCAAGTAAGAAACTATACAAAGCTTTGGTGTACAGGGGCCCTCTGTCACCTCGGCCAACCAACTACTTAGTCACAAATTGGATTCAGGAATGCTGTCTTCTCATATATTGCAGTGCAGTAATAAAAAAAAGGAAAGTACAGTACAGTGGGCTGAAATAACAGTCAAAATTACATCTTAAATACTAACTATCCAACGTATATCAACGCGTTATTTATAAGTGAAAATGCTTGTAACTAATTCCTAGATTTTATGTTGCCAAGAGACACGTAAATCTCCACGGCCTGAGATCTAGCGTTATGGTCATTACGACAGTTGAATCCATGGAGTGGTGGCTGCTTGATTCAGTTCACGGCTGATTGACAGCTGTGCCAGTACCTCCAGGAATGAAGGATCGTGCCACGCAAACCTTCACGTGGGCAAAACAGAGCCGTGCCACCGCAAAATTCCTCATTTGGCCCTTCCTTTGACCATCGTTGACCATGACCGTTTATGAGTGATTTGGCTGATATGAGGGGACACACTCCATGTACACATCACCTGCATCCTGCCCATGTAGCCGGTTTCTCCATTGGACACCTGTAACATAGCTTTTGACAAAATGGTTGCGGAAACTTGGGCTGGTTGCAGAAAGTGACAAGTTTCCGTAGTTGTTTGAACAAAAAAATCTAAATCAAACAACAGTCATAAACATAGTTAGGAAACCATTTCATAAGTTCTTTTTAGACTAATATGCAGTGATTTAACAGCTGGGTGGATGAAGTAAATGGAAAAAAAGAAGGCTGAAAGGGTATATAGGGAAGTGCAGGTTTGGGACTCAACAAAGAGCAGGATAACTATTGAGCTGATTCTTTTTGTATGTTGTTGAGGATCTATACTTGATTGATTAAAGATAGGGGTTTTATGCTGGTGCTTTCCCCTGGATATATCTTGTGTTATGTGTGATTAATTCTCTTGATTAGTGATGCATGTTTCTACTTGATGTTTCTCATGATTTCGATTATTCTTTCGCTTAATGTTTTGTATAAGTAGAACAAGTATTATGCTTTAGGACATTGCATATATCGGTTTGTTCTACATGTGAAATTTCTACACTCCTCAATCAAATCTATATTGGAATTATCAACACAGATGGGTTGGAAGATACATCAGATGGATGTAAAGACAACCTTCCTTAATGGCATGATAGAGGAAGAGATGTACATAGAGCATCTTGAAGGTTTTGAAACCTTTGATCGTGAGTTGCATGTGTGTCGACTTAAGAGAGCGTTGTATGGGCTGAAGCAAGCACCCTGTGCTTGGTACACCAGGATAGATAGCTACTTTACCGGGTTGGACTTCACGAAGAATGAAGCAGATGCGAACCTGTACGAAATAGTGGTGGAAGGCAACTTGTTAATCATTGTACTTTATGTTGATGATCTTATACTTACCGGTGATGATCATTTGATCAAGTCTTGCAGGAGAGTTTGAGATGAAGGACATGGGTCTCATTCATTACTTTTTTGGCATGGAGGTATGGTAGGGAGATGGGGAGTTGTTTGTGTCTCAGGGAAAGTATGCCAACGAGATACTCAACAGATTCCACATGGAGAGAAACAAAACCATGGAGACTCCTCTAGCAGGTAACTGGAGGAAGGAGGATGCTACTTCAGGGGGGAGTAGTGGAAGCTATTGTTTACAAGCAGCTTGTGGGTTCACTCATGTACTTGGTGAACACACAACCAGATATGTGCTAAGTATTTAACTAGCTTAGTCAAGCGGTGGCTAGGCCTTCCAAGTTGTATTGGAAGGTGGAAAATCATGTGTTGAGATACCTTAAAGGAACTTCTCAGTATGGATTATGGTACAAATGAACAGAGGGAGTGAAGCTTCAAGGCTTCACCGATGCAGATTGGACAGGGAGTCCATCTGAAAGGAAGAGCACATCAGGAGGGATCTTCATTATTGGGTCAGCAATAGTTTCTTGGTACAACAGAAAAAAAAGATCGGTTTCACTCAGTTCGACAGAGGTAGAGTACATGGTTGTGAGTCAGGAAACATGTGAGGCCATCTCGATGAGGAAGATCCCAACTGTGATTTACTGCGACAATCAGAGTTGTATCAAACTCTCTGAAAATCCAATTTTTCATGATTGGTCCAAGCATATTGATATCCGATATCATCATCTCAGAGATTGTGTAGTGAGGCATGTTATGTTGTTAGAGTACATTCCCATGGAGGAGCAAGATGCTGACATTTTGACAAAGGCATTGTCAAGATGTAAATTCGAGTTTCATAGAGATAGGATCAGGGTAACTGATAATCCCTTTCTTGTTGAGAGGGAGTGTTGAGAAATGGAAACAAGAAATTCCAGTTTAATTTGTCCTTGAATTAAAATCGAATTCTATTCTCATAGAAACTTGTAAATAGTTAATTAAGTTTAATTAACTTAATTAGCTTAGGAATTTCGAGTTGGAAGTCTTTCTGTAGTCATGTATATGTTCTTCCTAAATTTTAGGGGTCTAGTATGAGTTTAAATTGAGTTGGAAATTAGATCACTCAGTTTAGTGAGTTAAGTTAAGTTAAATTATTTCCAAATTATTTTTTGCACTAATAGAGGACTAACATCCAGTTGGTGCACTAATGCGTCCACTAGTGTTACTCCAGTTAACTAAAGATTCCCTCATGAGAAACTCATGCATGTCAGTTTAGAGAAAGACCCAGTTGAGACTAGAGTGCAGGGACAATGTACTATCAGTGGTATTATTGACTGGAGTGTAGATATCATGCATGCATTAGAGATTGATCCTATGTTTGGATTGTGCAGTTTTGGAAGCATTAATTCCCTTTAAATACATGCTATTCATTCTAGGAATAACACAAGAGATTAGGGGCTTGGAAAGCTGTAGAATTGGCTAAGTGTTGGCCAAGAGCTAGCTTGTGAGCTGAGAGAGTTGAGCATACTTGTGCAAAATTGTTCTAGTGAGAACAAGCTTTGTATATTCACTCATATTTCTAATATATGCAATACAGATAACAGGGTTTTGAGTAGTGGATTTCCACAGATACATCTTGTGTTATGTGCCATTTATTTATCTTCTTCTTGTTCATATTATTTTCATCGATCTATTGGCTTCCGCTGGTTGAAAGTAGAAGTAGATTATTGTCATGTACTTTAGTACATTGCATGAGCTTGTGAATCTACATGATTTTCTGCAAGGACCTTTAGATGGATTGCATAGTTGTGGAGAGTGGAATTCCAAATTAAATATAGGCTAATTCTCTCAGGAATTGCACAAGGAAGTAGGGGCTTGGTAGGTAGAAGATTTGGCTAAGTGTTGGCTTGAGCTGGTTTGTGAGGCAGAGATATAGATTGTACTTGTGCAGGAATTGTCTAAGTTGAACACACATTGTATTTTCTTCTCAGATCTTCTAGTTAATGCAATATAGATACTTGAGGTTTTTAGCAGTTGCTTTCCCTAGAGAAATATTGCGTTATGTGCGATTGATATTCTTCCTTTTATGCTTATTGTTTTCATTGATCAATTTTTGTTTCCATTGAAGAGTAGAGTAGATTCTTTTATTGTGGTTTAGGATATCACATAAGTTGTTGAATCTACATTAAAAATATACAACATTGTCCTAGGACTTGGCACACCTATAAGGGTAAATCATTGTCCTCCCATGGTATATTTAGGAAAATTAGAAAACTAACTTGTGTTATGTTTTGTTTGAGGAATTCACTAAGTGTAGACCACCTAATGACACATCAAGGTGTTGGACTCACCACTCCAAGATAACACCTTACATTGATATCTATGTACTATTTCTTGGGATCCATGACATTGAAATTGGTTCCATGTACCATGCATTAAGATCCATGTGCTAATTTTTTACCATATTTGATGAGACTAGGATTTGTGCCATTTTAATGGGAGACATGCCACTACACTAGGATTTGTGATGGTGCACTAGGCTATGACGAGGATGCCATATCATCACACATGCCATGTGGATTTCTCTAAGAGGGACCCTAATCCTATTTGGATGCGTTGCTTACACATTAACATGATTATTCCTCATTGGACCATACATAGGGGGTTTGTTAGGGCATTTGAGGACTCCCAAGAGGCGGTTACATGGGGTCATATATTGTTATTTCATTTAAATCACCTTCATTTAACTGATGAGTTCCTCACTTGAGGAACCACATGTGACATATAACATTGGATTCTTGTCCCACATGTATGGGAATGACATCACACTTACAATGGTGCTTATGTCTTATTTTAGCCACTTCCTCATGCTTGGGAGTTGGTTGGAGGACTACTCTACCCTTGGGCCCTGTTTTAACCATGTATGCACCTAATTTGAGGCCTTTTGACCACCTTGGAGGAGGGCACAATAACCGCATTATACCAACAAGTGTGGGATATTGTTGTATCTCAGACCATTCTCGAGGAATGTTATTGTGTTGGAGATATTGGATGGGTCATTTGTGCCTACACATTGTATTTTTCTTGTTATTTTGACTTGGGACACTTGGATTTCCATGGTTTGAGCTAACACATAGTGTATTACACTTGTATTGAGGAGGATATTTTATCTATATAAGGAGAAGACCTCTCTCATTTCAATTTGTTGGAGCTCAATGAGAAAACAAGCATGAACAACTTTTAAGCATATATTTTGGGATATTGTTAAAGGGTTATTAAGATGTTTTGCAAGTTTGTTGAGAACAAAAACAACACTAAGGCTAAATAAGGGCAGCACGCTCCGCTTGGAAGGAAGTTGAAGGTATAGATCTATTACCATTTCCTTTAACCATTGAAGGTGTGCATCCTTGCCATTGGTGTAAGATGTCCTAGGGATCTCACCTCTTTCTTTTTCCATCCTTTAAGACCACCTTCATGTACTTAGGCACGATTCTTCATGGACCAATCCCCCACCATCCTTGCAAAAGGTTGCCACCTTTGATAGTGAATGAGGGGAAATCCTTTGTGTGTCAACACCATTATCTCAATTTAGAACTTAAGGTATCACTTGAATTCTTGCATAGACACTATATATCACCTAAGGCATTGGTATATTACAAAAGAAATATATTTTTTTTAATCCTTTTCCTCATTTTTTTTCATTTTTTTACAACCTAGGGTTTAGTTGCCAAATTCATAATCTAAGTTGGCATATCTATGTTATTTCATGCTAAATCTTTTAATGAATTTGGTTAAGGTTGATTAGCCCTCTCATGGTATATTTCAAAGTTAGATGTGTGTTTTGGTTGGTCTTAATTTAGCCAATATATTTAGTAGATCTAATGACAATAATAACAAAGCTCTATTCCTCATATACATTGTTGAAGCGACATATCTAAGTCTAACATGTTCTTCAAGGTTTAACTCAAAGAAGGATTTAAATACCTTATTATTTAAATCTTAAATCTAACCCTAAATCAATCAAAAGCTCAAGCACTTAAATGAATTCCTTGTGCCCAGTTAATGATTTTGGAATTATATATTTTCTCTTTAATGTTTTAGTTGTAAGGGTTTAAACTTTATTGTGCCCAATAAAGGGGGAGATGTGTAGGCATAAATGTTTTTAAACATAACCATTTAACATTTATATGTGGACTTAATTAAAAAATAGTAAAAGGTTAAAAGTAGGGAGGTTGTAGTGTCCGTAAATGAGTGTAAACATTCAAATGTTCGTTCAATTAACAACAAAAAGTTAAAAGCAATAAAAATAATTGCATAAATAATTATAACTTGCATTGGCCAATGTTAAATTAAATGTAGTCCATAGACAAATCGTCCTATAGTCTTGCTTTGGAACTAATAAAATTCCTTGCAAGGAGAAGAACCCACCATAACTTTTGGTGGGTAGTAATCACTAGTAAGTCTACACATTTACAATTTTATTCTTACATAAGTGTCGAGGAAAACATAAATTATGAGGGGAACTCCTGGTAAGTATATATATTTACATCTTATTCCTATCCATTTTTTATGGAAAGACTTGCTTAAATTATGGTGGGAAGTAATGGATGGTAAACATGTTATTTACTTTAGTATAAGCTATTTTCAAGGATTTTATTTTATCATGGTTTTCCTGCAAAGTTTGAGAATAACAAATCAATACATAAATATCTAAAAATAATGCATGAATATTGTAACCATATCCATAAATTATGGCATAAAATATGTAAGGAAATTATCCACATGACATTATATTGTGCAAAGGCTGCAATAAGACCTTCAAGTTATGGTCCAATCAATTGTTTGAAAAATAGTTTTTTTACTAATATTGAAAAATAAATATTTGTTTTTCAAAGTTAAACATTATAATTTGCATTTGTCAATGTTGAACTAATAATGATTAATAGACAAATAGATTGTTAGAGTTAGATTGCTAGAGTGCTTCCTTGGCAGGTGTTAGGTTCCTATACCAATAGGTGTCATAATTTGTGATTGACTTAGTTGTCTTTGAAATATGTACATACCTTTGCTTCTGCAAATGTTTTCCACATTTGTTAAAAAAAAAAAAAAAAAAAAAAAAAAAAATGTAAAGAGGGTATGCCCTAAAAAAAATTAAAGGGCAAAAAGAATAGAAAAGGTAAAAAAACATAAAAAATAAACCCCTCAAAAAAGAAAAAGACCAGGAAAGTGTGCAAGACCAAATGCCACTACTATTTTACTTTTTGTACAATAATGATTGTGTGCAACTTGTTACTTATGCCACAATCCATGGTAACCAAACAGCTTAATCTTGGCTATTCCATATTTTCAATTTCATGCTCAGAGATAGAGAATAAAATCTCCCCAAAGCTGTTTAATCTTGACAGGTAATTAGGTTAAGTAGAGTGAATAAAAGGAGCTCAATTGTTTAATCTGGGCCCTTGGATGTAATAAGGATAGACCTAAATAAAGTTCCATTGTAAAAAAAGAAAAGAAAAGTTTGATAAGGGTTTGCCAGTTTAAGTGCACCCTAATAAAAGAAGTAAAGATGGTAGGATGTGTAGGTGGGTAAGTAGATGATTGGTTGCAAAATTATGTATGATGAATGTTTAAGTTAAAAGCTCAAATCATTTTCTTTCATCATTACATTACTTTGGTAAAGCATGGATGACAATGAAGACATTTTACATCATATAGAAAAGTCAGACTAATCAACTTCCTCATTCTTTTTGTCCCTAAATTTTACTAATTTCCCATAAGTACTAAAGGCACCAACAACCTGAAAGTTAAAGGGGCTCAGAGCATTTCTTTGACTTCTGGAGGGACTGGACCCTCCGCCCAATAACTTGTAAGGCCTAAGTGCTAAAACCCCTTCATCAAAATTCACCCCCTCCATATTTCATTCATTCCCTTTAAATTCTTTTCTTAAGGTAAAATCACTCTTTTACTTAGGAAAATGAATGGTTCTTCACAAAAACTCCAAAAAACACATTTAGCCTAAGTCATAATGTTAAATAATGAATGTATATTAAACATTTACTTAGTGCAATTTATTTTTCCATATTTCATATTAACTTTTAATTATTATTATTTATTTAACTCCCGAAACAAATTACCCTTTCCCCTATGTATTATTAATAAAAATCCAAAAATAAATAAATATCCCACCCCCGAAGTTTGAAAAATAAACCATAATAAAGTTAATTAAGTGGAATTAATTAGTCACCTAGATTAATTAATAACCTTTCTGCCAATACAATCATCCCCGATATAATTAAAGTCATTTAATTATGTTGAGTATGCCACCGGGCCCACTCCATTAACTCCCTAACACTTTCTGCTACCTACTGCCATTCGATCTGCCTTCCCGCATCCAACGACTCTCGCTCATCCAACGACTCTTGCTCATATCGCGCAAGCCTTTTGGTTGAACATTAACAACCCGATATAAGCTGTTTTAACTTTTCACCGATGCTACATGTCATTTAATTTGTGGCATCGCGCGACCCTCTGCCAAAATCACCAACATCCCAAAAGTGGTGCAATAGAGTCTGCTTACCGCCCTTGCTTCCCGCTCTCCGCATATGACAAATTGTCCATTGTTCATTCAAAGTTTACCCGGCAATATCAACCATTTACCCGTTTAAACTCGAAAACCCCAGTTTTGCTCGTTTTCACCTGATTATGCAGTAAAACCCTATGCAACCCATCTGCACCACCTTAAGCCTCTGTTAACCGATTCGAGCATGGCTTACCTCCCGAAAAGAATTCTTGACTCACTCCACAGACCTCTCAAGCTCAAATGAAACATTTTTTACCTCCCCTGCAAACCAATGCTTTCTTAATAGTTTGTTTTGTTTTATAGGTGATCAGTAGACCACAACCTTGGATAAACAGTCTTAATACTAGTCATAAGACCTATTTACTCCAAGATTGTTATCAAATCTATTCTAATAGAGATGGAAAATAAAACGTACAGTTAAAAGACGAGCAAAGGAAACATGAAATTAAAAGATTTCCTGTTGAAATAGACAGTAAAAAAAAAAAAAAACCCTAAAATATACAATGAAGGTAAAAGGACACAGTAAAGAACAGTCAAAGTGTATCAGTATTAAAGAGTATCAAATTGAAGACCAATTCAAGTAAATCAACTAGCATGAAGATAAACAGCAGGGAAGACAATTACAGAGCATATAGATTCATGTCAAAGTAAAGACAGATGAAAAACAGAGTGGTAAAAGTAAACAATAAAAAGTAAACATGGATGCAGTAAGGGTTAAACAGATATTAAAACACTTTCACCAGCAACAATGAAGTTTATCCAAAGTAAAAGTGAAAAACAGTTAAAATAAATTCAAGGTTAAAAGATGAAATCAAAGTAGAAATGGTACATTCTTTAGAAATTTCCTGTTTAAGTCATAGTTTTTCAGAAACTATTGTGACCAAGCCAAGATGTATTTTGAAAAACTGGAGGAGGTTTTTGTTCCTAAAAGGATAATATACAAAAACCTCTCTCACTTTTACACAGGTATTACCAAAAGGGAGATAAGTGCATGTCTTCACAACCTATTTTTTTAGACTGTGTAAAGTCCTGTTTTAAACATCTTTTTGCAGAGAATATTGTGAACAGCTGGAGCTGAATTTTGGGAAACTAAGAGAAGTGTATCTCAAAAACATTCTTATCTACAATAACCTCTTTCACTTTTTACATATATAGCTCGTATTGAAATATACAAGCGTATCATTGGACCCTAAGTTTGCAGAATTTCTGGGGCATAATGCACAAAGAAAGGATGCAGTTAGTGACTGAGATGCCTCATCATCAACTAAGAGTTGCTATGAAATTTGAATTTATCTTCTTAGTCACAATAAAAACATAAAAATAGTTCCAAATAGATTCATTAGTTTTGAGTGTCCTTTATTTAAGTTCTATTAATGTAAAATAGTTTGAGATATTTGTAAAACCAATCTTGATATCTCTTCAAGATATTTCAGCTTAGAATTAGTATAAATACTTCTTCATTTGAAGTATTTTGTGTGGATTCTATTACCATTTTGTACATCTGTGCTATCAAGCTAATAAAGCTCTTGTAATCAAACTTGGATTTTTTCTGGAAAAGGAATGAAAGTTGAGGACATTTCATCAGATTCTCGTGCAGTGTGATCAAAAATAAGTATTATATCCTTGTGATTTTATGTGTCTTCTATATGTTTCAATGTTTCATACATCCTAAATCTAAATGGTAAAATAGTCAAAGTATATCATAATTAAATTTATTGCTCTCTGCTATCAACAGTCTACCATTTACACGTTTTCTTCTAAACTATTTTGATAAAGGAATTCTTAATTGCTCCTCTACCCCTGTAGTTTTTTCTAATAAGTCCCTGGTATAGGATTCTTAATTGCCTTATGCTGGTTGACCTATCTTCTTTTCCATTTTATAATCCTAACTTGAGGATTCTTGAGTGCCCTCTTGTTTCGAGCAGAAAAATCATCCATACAAACCCCAAAGTTTGTTGTTACTCTGTTATCCTGCGCGTTGAAATCCTACCTCAGCAATTTGACCTATTCTAGTGAATTATCCCTGTTTGACTCCATAGCTCAATGGCCTAAAAGCCTAGTTTGCCCATTTGTTTCAGAACTCCACCACTCTCAAACAAAACAACCTCCTTGAACATTAATACTAGCCTAAAATCCTTTCAAACATAGCTAAATCATAAAGAGAGAGCCCTCTCTAGATTTAGGTGGGCTAACACCTAAGTCTAAAAGATTGGTTTGTGGTTACCTCAGAAATTTCTTTCTTTAACATTGAGAAAGTTTTGAGTGATAATAGCAGGGACTAATAATGATTCCATAAGCAAATTTAAATTTAATTAATAAGCACATAAAAACTTAATACTTGCATTATAACAAGATTCTTAACCATAGTTATTCACCCCCACTTTACCATGGATATTATTAACTTGTAAATATGTTTTGTTACAATACCACATGCCCAAAAAACATAACTCATTTCATAATAAAAATTTAAAATGTAAAATATATTAGACCTTACATATATCATTGATTACACCAAGTGAAATTCTCAATCATATGGAGAGAGAGAAAGAGAGGGAGGGAGATAATGACAGAGAGTGTGTGATGGGGAGGAGGAGAGGGAGAGAGAGATGGAGTTGGAAGGGGAGAGGGAGGGAGGGAAGAAAAAATACACAAAGAGATAGAGGTAGAGAGAGAGAATGACAAGGGAGAGATGGAGAGAGAGTGAGGAAAAGAGGAGAGGAGGGAAGACAAAGAGAAGGAGAGGGGAGAGAGAGGAATAGTAGGAGAAGAGAGAGATTGAGACATAGGGATGGAGGGGGAGAGAGAGAATGATATAAGGATGAAGATAGTGACAGACTAGGAGGGTAGAGAGAGAGAGAGAGTGAGAGTGATGGGGGGAGAGACAAAGGGATGTGAGAGTGAAAGGGAGAGAGATGACTTGAGAGAAATAAGGAGAGAGAGCGGGAAAGAGAGATGGAGTTAGAGGGGGGGAGAGAGAGAGGGAAGAACAAAGACATATACATATAGAGGTGGAGAGAGAGAGAGTGAAAAGGGAGAGATGGCGAGAGATAAGCAAGAGAGGAGAGGGGGAGGGAAGAGAGAGAGAAGGAGAGGAGAGAGAGAGGGAGAGAAAGGAAAGAGAGTGTGAGGGAGACATAAATATGGAGGTGGGAGAGAAGAGGATAGAGAGAAGGAGATCAGGATATATATATATATATAGAGAGAGAGAGAGAGAGATGGGGGGGGGGGTGATAAAGGGAGGTGGGAGAGAAAGGATGAGAGAGGAAGGAAAAGAGAGAGGACTTTTGAGAGAGAGAAGAAGAGAGGGAGGGAGAGAGGGAGGGAGAAAGAGAGGGAGGGAAGAAGAAATATATAAAGAGAGAAAAATGGAGAGAGGGAGAGGGAGTGACAATGTGATGTTCCTTTTTATGGTGTTCCTATGGCATGGTTAGGATGGAATTTCAGGGTTGGAGGTAGACAGGTCACTGGTGTAGTTTTAATTCATCAACGAGCCTAGGGGATTTTGGAGATGTTTTATGGGGTCTGGAGGAGTTCAATTACCATCTTCCATCATAGAGATTGATTTCTCACAACTCGCTTCTCGTTCCATTGTATTACGATAAATCCGGTAAAATGGGGCTATTATTATGCCTAACCCAATTAATTACGCTTAAGGTGGCATTTCGAGAGGAATACTTAATGGGATACCTTAGTGTAATAGCTCATTGGAATTGAAATGAGAAAATATACAGGATGGAATGGTTAGTAGAGATTTTTAGTGGCATGAGGAGGCATGGTGGCCAATTTACCATTTTCCCACATTAAAAAGGTATTTTAATTGAGGGAAATGTGTTCAATGATTAAAATAATAACAAAATAGGAGCTTCTAGAGGGGTCCATCAGAGCTATAAAAAGAGGAGGAGGAGGCCATTAGAGGACAACTTGGATTTCATCTTGTTCTTGTATGAGAGGTTTGAGAACCCGGTTCTCTACTTCATTTGTAGCCCCAGGATGGAAACCCTCTGGTGATTCAGTGAGCTTTGGCGAGTACCCACCTTCCCTTGGTGAATTCATTTAGAATTCACAGGAGAGCTTAGCTGTGTAGTTCTTGTCAGTTTGGAGGGTCGGTGTAGTGCAATAGATTATCTTGGAGGCCAACTTTTCATCTCAACCATTTTGGTTGTATATGCATGTAACCCTAGTTTATATAATAAAAGCTGAGATTGTTCTTATTCACCTTGTTATTTTGTCGTATTTTAGTGATTATATTTTACATGGAATTTTTATGTTGAATGAATGGTAATTTTATGGAGATATTCAGTTGAGTTAGATTTCTACAAAATTAGTCAAAAATTTCTTGTTTGGGATATTATAGTGGTATTAGAGCTGTGCATCCTGCCAGCTTGAGGGCTTATTGCAGAATAACCTCGGAGAAAATCAAGGGCTTCAGGAAAATTAGTTTTTGAAAAATTTCCAATGCTAAAGATAGATCAAAATTTCTCTTTAAGTGTTCAACAAATTGTTTCAAATTGTTGAATCATTAATTGGGCTATTATCATATCAAAGAAGGTTGCAAATATTATTTTAATTTTGAGTATCGCTAAATATTTAGCGTTTTTTTTAAAGGATCGAGGTACCGTATCTATTTAAAAAAGGTGAAGTCGATATTTTTTTTTTAAAAGGGCCAAAACTATATTTTACAAGGGCCGAATATTAAATATTTTTAAAAGGGTCGACTTTATAAAATCATGGTTGAAATTATTATTCTATGGCATGAAATTACGAGGTCATTTCATTAGAGTGGCTCAAAGTTATCAATTGAAGGGGGTGGTTGTTGAGTCTTGAAAATGTTTGTTGAGTCTTGAAAATGTCATTCATTTCCATTACACTTTCACTATTATGTCCATTATATCACTTCCATTCACCTCCATTTCACTATTATGTCACCACATTCATCCCACTTTCATTATCATTGGGCCACATTTATGTATTTCCAATCTTTATTAATTCTAAGTCTTTTAAGTGAATTTGTGGTTAAAATTTAGGAAATAATGTGCATAAGCTTATACCTAACAAATGGGTTGAGATTGTTGACATGTGTAGGTTGAAAGGAGGCTTCTAGAAGACCCTTATGTGGCACCCTAAGGCCAATTCGAATTTGAGTGGACAGAATCATGGGATCATGAGGATATGTGTCACATCTCCTAATTGTATTGAAACTCTAATAAGACATGTGTCTTATCAGTTCCTATTTTGATTAGGACTCTAGAGGTAGAGGGAGAGATTCATGGACTCTCATTAATGAGATGGCTTCTCATCTTTTTGTATAAATAGGAGATCTCTTTCCTTCATTTGTTAGTCTTAGCTTAGCTTGGATTTTTAGTTCTTTAGCTTGGAGTTTGTAGTTCTTCCTTGATGGCTTTGGAAAGCTTTGGAGAGCTTTGTTGTACTTTGTACTTTTGAAGAATTTGAATAAAGCTTTGATGTTCTCAACATAGAAGGAGATGTGAAGCAGATGTTATGGAGCACATTAGAATGTAAGGTAGAGTAGATTTTATTTTGTAATTTTGCTTTGATTTCATTCATGTACGTCATTTTATTGCTTTCAAGTTTGATAGTTTAGATTTTCCATTCATGCAATTTTAATTCATTCAAGTGTGTTCAACCGGTTGATTGTAGATTAGTTTTTCTTAACATGTTCTTGTATTTTCTTATTAGTTTTTGCTCGAGATTTTTAATGTAGTTTTTGCATCAAGTGGTGATATGAGACTTGCTTCCTCTGCTGAACTTTAGCTTTTAAATTTCAGTTGTTATGCTTTGATTTTAGTGAGATTTGTTTGTTGCTATTAGCTAGTTTAAATATCAAATTCTTCATGTTATTTGACGTTATCTCCGGTGCCATGGCTTAACCCTGAAAGGCTACTTGACGAGCTATCAGATTATAAGTGAAGTGATTTGATTTTACTTTCATTAATCTGCAAGTAGGTAGTTTAGATATCAAGTTCTTCATGTTATTTGACGTTATCTCCGGTGCCATGGCTTAACCCCGAAAAACTACTTGGCGAGCTATCGGATTATAAGTGAAGTGATTTGATTTTACTTTCATTAATCTGTAAGTAGGCAGTTTAGATATCAAGTTCTTCATGTTATTTGATGTTATCTCTGGTGCCATGGCTTAAACCCGAAAAGCTACTTTCCAGTGCCATGGCTTAACCCCGAAAAACTACTTGGCGAGCTATCGGATTATAGGTGAAGTGATTTGATTTTACTTTCATTAATATGCAAGTAGGTAGTTTAGATATAAAGTTCTTCATGTTATTTGACGTTATCTCCGGTGCCATGTCTTAACCCCGAAAAGCTACTTGGCGAGCTATCAGATTATAAGTGAAGTAATTTGATTTTTCTTTCATTAATCTGCAAGTAGGTAATTTAGATATCATTTCTTCATGTTATTTAACTTTATCTCCAGTGCCATGGCTTAACCCGAGAAGCTACTTGGCGAGCTATTGGATTATAAGTGAAGTAAATTGATCGTGCTTTCGTTAGTCTGCAATTTTTGGATTGTTTGAGTGCAATAGTTTAGATTTTATTTCTGTAATTAGATGGGCATCAGAGACAGTGATTTCACGATCAACACTTCATATTTTTCTTGATTTAAGTAGCTTCATATTTACACTTTTGTTTAGGTACTAATTTTATCAATAGCATGTTTGGAGATATTTTGAAGTGCTAAGCTTTGGAAGTTACTATAAGGGACATAAACCTTATCTTGAAATCTACATCCATACTTGACCTTTAAAAGTATTCTTAGGACCTTAGAATAGGATTTCCATTTGCATTAAACACTTTAGGAAACCAATAGGAACAAAAATCTAAAAACAACATAAACTATAAAACAATGAAGTAAGAAAAATGTTAACTAAGCACATATGGTGCACCACACTTCATCAGTTTATGATACCCAGATTGATAATTTATGTAGAGCAATTTAAGATGTTAAATTGACTAGATATTTTGGCGCCATTGCCAGGGAAGTGTAATTAGGAAACCTTATTTCTTACATCTAAAAAAAAATAAAATTTCTTGAGTATGCTCTCCTCCTGCACTTTGTGTGATCTGGAGGATCAGAAAAAGAATTGTTATATTAAAAAAAAGGGGACAAAATAAACTTCATCATTTCATTTGATTAAAAAAAATAAAAAAATAAATCCAACTGCTTTGATAGGTTCAACTGTCCAAGATTGATTGGTTATGATTTGTAGTGGTCCTCAAAACACTGTGTCCTGTTTTAATAAGATTCTGCAGATTAGCTGGGGAATGCAGTCTGATTTCGCAGCTAACTGTGAATTCCACAACTAATTTCAAGGTTTAACAGGTTACAAGCGTCCAATGAAGAAACTGACCAAATGTGCATCTCCAGAATTGTCCCGACATGGATTCTATCCTAGTCACCCAACCCAGATTGATAAAAAAATCAGCGTAAGGCCTCAGTCAAAGCCCTGTTTTTAGCATATTTTACTTGAAGCCTTTGCTGCCTGAAATTGAAAATCATTAATCATTATTATAAAATTTCACAATTTCAGAGAAGAAAAAAAAGAAAACAATCAATGGCTATCCGCAATTCCAGTTTCCACTGTGGCCTCAATAAAAAAATCTGCACTCCTGTTTGAGCTTTGGCCTTCAAACAAACCTGCAAAATCATTAAAAAAAATAAAAAAATAGAAAAAGCCTACAATAGCCTCCTCTAGTTGTTTGCTTGACTCTTGTAATCAGCAGTAGTTGGCCAATGTTAGTGAAAATCTTCAGCCATTCCATTTGCATTCATCTGAATCATGTATCTTACTCATATGGAAAGCTTTCAATGGATTACAGAAATTGCTAAACAAAATTAATAGGAAGATTGTTGCTAAGGTACAAGATGGTCTGCCAAGCCACAAAGAAATCACTGTTATTTTTCTTCCAGATTTATCTACATGCTTTCTTTCTTCAGGAAAGTTGGAAGGGTTAGTATTTAGAGTATGAAAAGGCTAGAATTGAGAGAGAGTGTGAAGCTGCACTGCAAGTGAAACTTCTATTTTTTTCCTTTCTTTTTCAATCTGGTATTTCTATGCAGATAGTTAACGGAGCAGAGAGAAAAAAAAACATAGTTTCAGATTATAAAATGCAAACTCGGCAGATCAAAACCGTTGTGTTATTTAGGAAAAGTCTGACGGACAGTTGCTGTCTTCAAGTGCATAAAATCAACACAAAGCTCCATGTGGTAGGTTTTCACTGTGGCTACTCATAATACTGCTGCAAGAATTTTCCAAGACGCTCATGAACCTGCAAATGAAAAAAAAATTCAACCACAATAATCCACAAAAACACAAAATAGAGAAAAATGTCAAACTTCAACTACAAAATATGGACAAAAGAAGATGAATTAGGGAAAAATAAAACATGGGTTTTTTCAGCAATAGGGTCAGTTAGATAACCCAGAAACCGTTTCAAGAAATTCGTAGTGGTTTGGGAAAATTTCTCGGTTCTCTAAAGCCTCTTTTTGCATGCCATGTGAAGAAAAACGAGTTTGAATTAATGAACAGGCTGTGATTTAATTCAGCTGCATGGGGGAGGGAATTCCAATTAGGAATCAACTGTGTACTAGCATTTAAACATGATTACATGTCTCCTACTTTTTTCCACCCCTTTGTACCTGTTCTGTTACTTCTCGTTTAATATCATGATCGAACACGACAACGGTTAATGCGAACAAGTTGAATATGACTCTTCACAGCCGATGGATGGATGTGGCAAAGTATTCAATGCCAGGAGTTAAGAATCTTAAGCACGGTTATGTGGCATCTAGCAAAGGAAGATGCCAACTTTACTGCATAGGTTATTAGTATGAATCTGGTTATGCCCTTGTGTTGGATTGCCAGACTTGCCACATTGCCGTCAAGTTTGAAACCTTTGTTGAGTATCCTCCATTGGGTCATTTTGCAGTCAGGGATATGTGTCAAACGGTTGTTGTAGGAGTCATTAAAGCTGTTGAAGAGATCATACATTTCCTTTACTCTGATATATTTTCATCATTAAAACTGTTTTGCTTCATATACCATTTACAAAATTTTTATTTTTCAGGCAGTCAGCGAAGTTTTTTTTTGAAAAATAGCAGAGAAGCTCATGAATAATTGGTCTTGTGTACCAGCTATGATCTTATGCTCTTTATCCCTGGTACTTGGCTGCATAAAATCTCTTTTCCAATAACTTAAATAAGAAAACTTATGGTTGGCTGTCTTTTAGCTGTCGAATGCAGCCTGATTTCGCAGCTAATTGGCAATTCCACAACCATTTTCATACTTCTATAGGTTATAGGTGTTAAGAGACGAAACAAACCACATGGGTAGTTGGGAAAATGTCAGTACATGGATGGTGTCCTATCCATTGGATCCAAATCCATGAAAAAGACTCCAGTCAAAGGGAAGTCAAGGTGTGTGTTATCACTAAGTTGCCACACTAAGTCCTCGCATGTCAAGGAAAAAAAACAATTTTGAATCAATGAAATGAATAAGTTATTTGCTCACTTTTATGAAGGTATTGATTAATTTTGGACTGATGATGAAAGATGAATGGCTAACTTTTTGTTCAAGATTTTTAGCTAGAGAAACTGTGCACATTCCACAGCTAAAGTCCAATTCCGTAGCTAAATATCCATTTGCAGCTGAAAAACCTCATTGTTCAAATCAGCCTAACTTTGTCATACAAAATCAGATTTTGATGATTCAAGTATCGTTGGAAAGATCTCAACAAGATATACAAAATTAGAAATCCATCATTAGAGTTTGAATGAAATAAATTGCCGAAAAGAATCAACATTCAACTTGAAGCACCAACTCCAAAACATGTATAAATTCTTTTGATTTTTCCTTTGAGAACTTGTTTCATTAATACAAATTCTTAGTTTTGTGTGTAAATATCATAACTAGAGAGATTGATCACTTCTATCCTTTGATAATATTACATTCCATTGCAGAAGAAGTATTAGTTTTTTTTGCAGGTTCCAGGAGGAAGGACAAATGACTACAAAAGAATGGTGTCTCTCTAAGAGACCAATTTGTTTCATAAGAGGATGATCAACAACAAAGAGGAAATATGCTGATGCAAAATCAGATCCAAACACTTGAAAAACTTTCAGATACTTTTGTCTCCATCAAATCCATATCTCATAATAAACCATTCACCCCATTTCACTTCATATTTTCCATTTACATTCACATCCACTTTCCATCTCTTTTTGTCCATTCATAACCCACAAATAAAAGTAAGAGACTCATTCACATGCTTATTACCCATTGCCATTTCTACTCTCCATTGCTATCTTCCATCTCCATCTTCCCTTTCCTGTCATTTTCATTCTGCAAATAAGCCCTGCTTCAATGCAAATTATTGAGTCTATAGTCCTTTGAGTCTAAGTTCCTTGTAAAGACACCTTGAGGCTTGCATGCCTTAATGGTAAATTCTCATGCTAACAAACAATGAGAATACATTAATGTCCCTTGTTCACCAGATCTTTTAGGTGACTTGACATCGACAAAACTATTCGTACCTAGCAAGATGTGTTTGGGCATCTTGACTCTCATTGTCATCAATGGTGAGAGTTCTCGTGTTGATTAGTGGCATCCATTAATGGCCACTAAGTCAACAATTTCCTGCTATGTTCGACATCAAAACATCTTTTCACATAGTAGGAATTGTGCAAATGAGTTTTGAAGACATGAAGACTATTATTTTCAGCATTTTGGAGCAGATTTAGCAAGTTTTAGTAGAACAATAAAAAGTCATCTTAACTCTTTATCCATGACTCTTCTTGTTCATCCACTTGAATAAGAATATGATCAGAATTTTGCAGCCACAACACATACAACTCATCCATTCCAAAGGGTAAGTTAAGGTATGTTATTTTCTAACTTTTGGCCATAGAATTCCATAAAAAGCTAGAATGATAATTGTTGGAAAAACATTTCTCTTCCTCATTTCATAAAATTGCCAATACCATCAGTTGGGGGGGGGGGAATACATTCATCTTCATATCTTGCCATGTCCATATCATATTCAGGAGCCCACATACTTCCAACATATATTAACTATTACATTATTATTATGAGCATACAATGACTTTTCAAAAAATTGCTTAAAGGATAAATTGGATACAAACAAAATCATGGTTGTCACACAAGAACCAACCATCATGCAATCCAATAAAGATATAGTTTGCAACAATAATCAAAATATCATTATGCAAAGTTAAAAGATCAAAATAGAATGCAACAACAAAAAAAAAAAATGGTTGTAACACAAGAATCAACCATGTTGCAATTCAAGTAAAACACTTTGCAAAATTATGAAGTTATCAAATGATATCATGCAAAGTTAAGCCAAAGCTCAAGGATCAAAAGAGTTAATGTGATATATATTGCATGAGGAAATGTAATAGCTCTAGTTGGGGGGTATGTTGGGTCGTGAAAATGTCATTCATTTTCATACACTTTCACTATTATGTCCATTATATCACCTCCATTTCACTACTATGTCACCACATTCATCCCACTTTCATTATCATTGGGCCACATTTATGTTTTTCCAAACTTTATTAATTCTTAGCCTTTTTAAGTGAATTTGTGGTTAAAAATTAGAAAATAATGTGCATATGCTTATACCTAATAAGTGGGTTGAGATTGTTGACATGTGTAGGTCAAAAGGAGGCTTCTAGAAGACCTTTATGTGGTACTCTAAGGCCAAATTCAAATTTGAGTGGAAAGAATCATGGGATCATGAGGATATGTGTTACATCTCCTAATTGTACTGAAACTCTAAGAAGACATGTGCCTTATCAGTTCCTATTTTGATTAGGACTCTAGAGGTAGAGGGAGGGATTCATGGACTCTCATTAATGAGATGGCTTCTCATCTTTTTGTATAAATAGGAGATCTCTCTTCTTCATTTGTTAGTCTTAGCTTAGCTTGGATTTTTAGTTCTTTAGCTTGGGGTTTGTAGTTCTTCTTTGATGGATTTGGAGAGTTTTGTTGTACTTTGTACTTTTGAAGAATTTGAATAAAACTTTGATGTTCTCAACATAGAAGGAGATGTGAAGTAGATGTTATGGAGCACATTAGAATGTAAGGTAGAGTAGATTTTATTTTGTAATTTTTCTTTGATTTCATTCATGTATGTCATTTTATTGCTTTCAAGTTTGATAGTTTAGATTTTCCATTCATGCAATTTTAATTCATGTAAGTGTGTTCAACCGGTTGATTGTAGATTAGTTTTTTTTAACATGTTCTTGTATTTTATTATTAGTTTTTGCTTGAGCTTTTTAATGTAGTTTTTGCATCAAGTGGTGATATGAGACTTACTTCTTTTGTAGAACTTCAGCTTTTAAATTTCAGTTGTTATGCTTTGATTTTAGTGAGATTTGTTTACTGCTATTAGCTAGTTTAGCTATCAAATTCTTCATGTTATTTGATGTTATCTCCAGTGCCATGGTTTAACCCCGAAAAGCTACTTGGCGAGCTATCAAATTATAAGTGAAGTGATTTGATTTTACTTTCATTAATCTGCAAGTAAGTAGTTTATATATCAAGTTCTTCATGTTATTTGACGTTATCTCTGGTGCCATGGATTAACCCCGAAAAGCTACTTGGCAAGCTATCGGATTATAAGTGAAGTGATTTGATTTTACTTTCATTAATCTACAATTAGGTAGTTTAAATATCAAGTTCTTCATGTTATTTGACGTTATCTCCAGTGCCATGGCTTAACCCCGAAGAGCTACTTGGCGAGCTATCAGATTATAAGTGAAGTGATTTGATTTTACTTTCATTAATCTGCAATTAGGTAGTTTAGATATCAAGTTCTTCATGTTATTTGACGTTATCTCCGGTACCATGGCTTAACTCCGAAAAGCTACTTGGCAAGCTATCGGATTATAAGTGAAGTAATTTGGTTTTGCTTTCATTAATCTGCAAGTAGGTAATTTACATATCAATTATTTGTGTTATTTGACGTTATCTCCGGTGCCATGGCTTAACCCGAGAAGCTACTTGGCGAGCTATCAGATTATAAGTGAAGTAAATTGATCTTGCTTTTGTTAGTTGGCAATTTTTGGTTTGTTTGAGTGCAATAGTTTAGATTTTATTTTTGTAATTAGATGGGCAGCAGAGACAATGATTTCATGATCAACACTTCATCTTTTGTTTGATTTAAGTAGCGGCATATTTACACTTTTGTTCAAGTATTGATTTTATCAATAGCATGTTTTAAGATCTTTTGAAGTGCTAAGTTTTGGAAGTTACTATAAGGGACATAAACCTTGTCCTGAAATCTACATCCATACTTGACCTTTAAAATTATTCTTAAGACCTTAGAATAGGATTTCCATTTGCATTAAACATTTTAGGGAACCAACAAGAACAAAACTCCAAAAACAACATAAACTATAAAACAACAAAGTAAGAAAAATGTTAACTAAGCACATATGGTGCACCACACATCATCATCTTACGATACCCGGATTAATAATTTATGTAGAGCAATTTAAGATGTTAAATTGACTAGACAATAGTGTTGATTGATTCAGGAACTACCCACAATTTTATTCATTGTAAGATAGAAAAAGAATTGAATTGCTTCCTATATCCAACACCAGAGTGTCAAGTGATGGTTGCAAGTGGAGGAAACATAAATTGCTCTGGAAAGTGCCATAATATCAAGCTATCCATGGGAGAATATGTATTGACTAGCCCAATGCTTTCCATTCCAATGGGAGGTGCTAATGTTGTACTAGGAGTCCAATGGATACAATCCTTGGGTACAATAGATTTTAATTTTCGAGAACTTTTCATGAAATTTTCTGTGGAAGGAAAGGAAGTTGAATTAAGGGGTATTGCAGGGAAACCGAGAAAGATAATCAACTCTAATAGTATGACAAAGCTTCTAAAAAATTAACAATGAGGAGTAATTGCACAATTATGTTCGCTAGATGTTTTCACATCGAAATCATCTATTTCTCCAGATCTCCAAAAAGTCTTGGACAATCATTCCAAGGTATTTGAGACTCCCAATGGTATCCCACCTATTCGTGATCATGATCATGCTATTTATTTGGTTCCAGGAAGTGTTCCTCTAAACATTAGGCCGTACAGATATCCCTATGCCCAAAAGAGTGAAATTGAACATATGGTTGCAAAAATGCTAGAGGCTGGTAGAATTCAACCTAGTCAAAGTTCTTTCTCTACTCCAGTAGTATTAATTCACAAGAAGGATGGATCATGGCGCATGTGTTCGGATTATAGGGAGCTCAACAAGCTCACTATTAAAGATAAGTTTCCCATTCCTGTCATTGATGAATTACTAGATGAATTGCATG